>CALNHX010001185.1:0-244435 GCA_940337035.1 Agriotes lineatus | reverse complement strand
GCGGTTAATTAATAGCAAAAGACCGCAGATCAACCTGCTTCCTGCTCTTACTACACGGCAAATACAAGAATTTCCCGACACTTACCGCGCAGGCCGAACTAACTCAATTTCGGCGTCCTTGGATCGTAGATTCTTTATCAGGTATCACCGGCACACGATTGACTTGGTAGGTACATAACCCGTCATCGATCGGCGTTGTAATAAAAAACGAACCAACTGACCTTCTAGGCCCACAAGTTTAGGGTATAAACGCTAGCCGGGAGCTGCTATAACTGGTAACCCGCATACAGCAAGGAATCAGCCTTACGCAACCTGGGTGTGTTGGCCCTCGGTGCAGAAGCAGAAGCAATGCAGAAAATAACAGGTGTTCGTTTCGAATTAGGACAGGAAACTGGACTCCAAGTTTAGAATCATCCGGTGAAAATTGTTAATCCCAAGTGCAATTTGTAAATGCCAGGTGAAAGCTAAAGACATGCAATTAATACGAAGATAACAGAAAGAAAAACTCATCGTACCTGAATCAAATTATCAGCTCTTGGAAACGAAATGCTTGTAAAAATTGGTTGAGCGCACGTACTTTTGACTTATTTAAAAATCAAACTTCGACCGCGCGAAACGCGTCGGCCGGGGCTAGAAGACAAGTGCGGGGCCCGAAACGTTCGCTTCAAAAAGAAAACTCGCATTCCAACGGCCAGCGATAACAAATAGAGCGGGTCAAAAGTGCACCGTGCTAACGATATCAACTCAATACAGGTACAAAATTCGCTGAATAGGAAAATTTAAGAATTTGAAATGCAAGGGATTATAATTCAAATAAACATATACAGGTTAGGCCTGAACTAATTTGGTAAACGGCGAAACAATTAAGCGGAGCCAAAAAGTTGTTTCAAAACGAGTTTATATGTCAGATTTATTCGTTAATAATAGTAGAAATAAACAAAACGTTGATATGCTACAGATTTATTACGAATGGCTCAAAAACAGTGCCGTAGGATTACTGAACAGAATTGCCTGGAGGCTGGATCAGGATTCCGTTACTTGCACTGGTTCTTGTCCCTAACGTTTTTGAGCGCAGGGGTGAGACTGCACCCCTGTTTTAAGACAATGTAGTCAGGTCACTCAAAGTGAGGATAATTATTTGTGTCTAAACTGAAGAGCAGCCTCACGCTTCATAAGTTTAAGCTTGGAAGGGTAGCACCGATGTAAATAAACCAAACATTAAATGTCGATTAATTCATTACAAAAATAAAGGTTCTATTTACACAAACATAATTGCTTAGTAACTACTATTTCAAAGTGCAAAGTATATTTACAGTGACGATATAACATTTCATAATATGTGTCAGCATTAAGCGAGTTTATTTCCGCTATATCTGCAAGTATGTTACACAGAGCTCTGATTAGTACGTAGTATGTTTTTGTGTTTAATTTAATATATAAGAATTTTAAAATTTAGATATTCCCCTCACTTATATTTGGGAATATCTAAATTTTAAAATTAATATTTTTATGCGCAATTAACATTATCCAATAAGTTTTTAATATTAAACGACGCGGAAAATTATTCTCCTTAATTTAGTACCACTACCATTTTTTCCCATAAAAATGGTGAGCAGGAATATACTGTTATGGTACACTAGGAGTTGGTTTTGGCTGAATAGTGAATGTGTAAATAGAATAGGGAATATCAATACAATCTATTTTGACCAATTTAAAAAAATAGAGGATGTTTGAAATAAGTTTATTAAATATGTAAATCTAATTTGGAACAAATTAATAAGATAATGATAACTATTGAGCGTTCTACAGGTGTTTTGAATCTAAAAAGTTAATACATACTAGTATCACTCATGACAAATGCAAATTCTAATGAGAAAATAAGTTGAAGTAGGTAAGGGTCACATGATTTTAAATAGAAGGCATTAATAATTAAATATGGTAGTTAAGAGAATTTGTTATTATTATTAGAAAAACAATTTCTAAAACATGTAATTTAAAAATTCGGTGAGATTAAAAATATAGAAATTTTACCCTGTTTTAAATGTATTTGGAAATATTAAAAATCTGGTGTGATACACGCACACAACTTCCTTTTACAGTGATCTTATAATTGGGCAAAAATTTGATTTTAAATTTTTAGGCATTTGTAAAAATTTAAAAAAAATTACAAATTCTACAAAAACGGTGCAAAATAGAGCGTTAGGTGAAGAGACAAATTTTCTCTAGAATTTTAAGTTGAATTCAAAAATGTAATAATATACCGGGTGTTCCGTTTAAAATAGAAATTAATAAAAAAAATAGAAAAAAAACAAAAGAAACCCATTTTAAAAGCATTCAACTGGAAAATCATCTATCTCACATCAATACACATTAAAAATGTAATAAAAATGAGAATTTTGAAAAAAATCGTTAGAGCCGTTTTTGAAAAATCGAAAAAAACTGAAAAATCACAAGAGTAAACACCTACTTCCGGTTATGCAATTTTCTTCAAAAGCTTGCTGTCGCATCTACTTAGTACACAAAACTTATAAGGAGTGTTCAAATTTAAACAGGAATTTATTTATAAAAACAGATATTACAATTTTACAATGATGAAAACTATATTACTTTTCGACGTAACCTCCCTGCCGAGCGATGCACTTGCGCCATCGATCTGGAAGCTTTTTAATACCTTGCTGGAAGAAGTCTTTGGGTTGCATGCGTACCCACTCCTGAACAGCTTCGATAAGGTCATTGTTTGACTGAAATCTTTTCCCGGCTAAAATTTTTTTTAATGAGCTAAATAAATAAAAATCAGAAGGAGCAAGATCAGAACTGTATGCTGGATGGGGAAGAAGGTCCCACTAAAGTTCTTTTATGGTTTCAATTGTTCTTGCAGCAGTATGAGGACGATTCAACTTGTGTTCTTCAGTCAACAAGTGCGGAATCCACCTGGCACTCACCTTACGATACTTCAGCTTGTTTTTTATGATCTTTTCAACACTTCCGACACAAATTTGTAGATTTTGAGAAATTTGACGAACTGTTACCCGTCTGTGTTTCTGAATAAGGGCATTAACTTTTTCTCTATTTTCATGATTAACCGAACTTGCAGCTCGCCGTACATGAGGCTCATTTGCTACATGCGTTCTCCTGTCTCTAAAGGATTTTGACCACTCAAATACTCGACTTTTTGAAAGACATTGATCGCCATACTGTGCTCTCAGTCTTGTAAGAATTTCAGTCGAATTTACGTCTTCATTCGTAAGAAAGTTGATTATTATACGCTGTTCCACGCTACAATGAACAGAACTAACAGACATTGTAACTGTAATTGTCAAAATAATATTATATCGAAACAATTGCCATGGATATGTTAACAAGAGTCACGGCTAACCTTTAAATAATTTAATTTTTAGAATTGTCATTAGATGGGGTTTTAATTTAAACATTCCTGTTTAAATTTGAACACTCCTCGTATATAAAGTTTCAACCCCATACCTCCTTACGTTTTTGAGATATTCTGTTCACAGACAGACAGACAGACCAATGAAAAAAAAAACGTTTTTTGGGTTCAGGGGACTCTGAAACGTGAAGATCTGTTGAAAACTCAATTTCGAATTTTTGGGGTGAATCCAATACTTCCTTTATTGTAAAAGGAAGTAAAAAAGGTAACTGATAAATTTGTGTGGAATATGTACAAGTGAAGTGTTACTAAATAAATACAAGAAATAAAGTATAAGTTATAGAATAGGATTGGAAAATGGAAAAAACTAAATAGAACTACAAGAAGACTTATTATGAAGGTGTATAATTAAAGATATGGATTGAAATTACTTTATTTAAAAGAAGATAATTGACAAGGAGTTACATTATATGGGGTATTGCTGTGTACTGAGTTCGTAGAGGCGTTTCTAAAGACGAGAGGATCCATTCAAGGAATATAGCTGAGGACGACCATATCGGAGGTATTCTGTCGGTTACTGACGACAGAGGTTGGAGGATCTTAGAGCTACGGAATAGGTTTGACAGTAGGAGTTCATCTGTGACAGCTAACTTACTAGAGAGCTGTTTGAAGGAAGGTGTGATTCTGAAAGATGCCAGGTACGTGAGCAGAGGGGAACACAGTCTGTTCCTGATAGCTGCTGGGAGTCGACGAGTTGACAGCTGTTGGTCAGTGAGTGGGATATTACAGTAGGACTAAGAAGGGGTCCAATCTGCGAACGTCTTACGTCTTATTGTCTTGGAGGTGGTATAAGAGCAGTACGTGTAGAAGCAGTACAAGGTGGGTGGTAGTCTTGTTCTATCAACGCTGAAGCAAACAAAAGACAATTTAAAAAGTGCAATTAACTATAAATAATTACTTACCGTAGCATATAAAGTCAATAGCATACAAATAGAATTGAGCATTTGTCATATTTATTTTGTAATACCTTTTTGTTTTGTTTGGCCAATAAAAGACAATATTATTATTATTATTATTATTATTAAATTTGATTTGAGATTGGTAGTTGAAGCTTGATTTGACATGGGAAATAACAATTAATGTCAATGCACATTTGAAAGTTATTTGTAAATAAAAATTTACTTAACAAAGCAATTAGATAATCATACAAACCCTAAAAGAGTCTCAAGGCGGTATCATTTTAATAATTTAATAATATTGAAAATTGAAAGATACAATTTAATTGAAAAATAAGAGTACAATACATAACATACATAACCGTGATAAGCCATGTAAATTGCGTATGTTAAGAGGTATGAGCAACCACCCGGTATATAGTTTATGGGGTTCAATATATATATATATATAAAGGGCTATACGCTGGGACCTTTTTTATTGATCGGACGGTATAAATCATGTAGGAACATTTATGAAATATGTTATTGGGGGGCACCCTGTATATTAGAGTAGTTCTTTTGAGTTCCATTTGACCTGATCATGTTGAGCAGCCGTTAATAAGTACACCGTGCCGACCAATTATAAAGAGGTGGTGGGGTTTAGTGATGGGGCCGAATTCAAAAGATAGCTTGCTTATAAAAAGAGTATTCCAACAAGAAATTGGACAGCTATTTAAAATCAGGCCAGACAGCTTGATTGTCATTCAGTGACACTTTGTAAATAACCTTCAAATTTGACATATGCATTTGGGAGTTTTGGCAGACATATACGTTTTTCAACATTTTCTATGCTTAAACAACTAGTACATAGGTAACTTAAATCATGGAAAATGTTACAATGCATTAACAAAACAGTTAAGTACATGTGCAATTTATAGATGAACTGTCATTACTTGAAAGCTGTTTGACTTTGGAAAATTATCTATTGATTGTATGAAACCAGCTTAGACATGACTTACACTTTCCATTTTGTACACTTCTGTGCAATGAAATTCAGCACACACGGCTTTGTTGCATTTATTAATAGCGTGTTTTTTTTAAGTTTAAGTTTTGGTTTTTCAATAAAGGTGTTAATTTCAAGTAATGGTGTTTTATCATTTATTGAAACTGCTGCTAGGCAATTAAAATAGGCCCGAGTTATACAAACTAGAATATTGTGAAAAATAGTCATAAGACTTGTGCTTAATTTTATTGCACAGAAGTGCACATACTTGATTTTAAATAGATTTCCAATTTTTGTTTGGAATACTATACCAGTATTACAGTGCTTAGACGTCTTTTGGGTTGCCTGGCTTCCAGTGTTGTCCTCATAAATTATGTAACCATTTCCAATGTAGTGCTTATCTAAATTATTCTACAAATGTTTCAATGCTAACATTTCAAGTTACCTAAATTTTATATCTATTTTCTTAGAATGATTGACACTGTTCAGCTTTTATATTACTTCGACACGAAGTATTGAAATTCCCTCATATCGAAAACCACTCTGAGTCAAATATCTCTAAAATTCGTGCCAACCGACTAATGAACCCAGTATATCAAATTTCCGTCGCGGCTGTGCGGTTCTTTTGGTGAAGACCCCAGCTCACTAGATCCCTCCCCCGTAATGGGGGGTGCCTAAACGTGCTGTGCGGGGTATGTATGTTCGTATGTGTACACGATTCCGGTCGCCAGGAACCTTCCTGAAGTCTTAGATCGTTTTCATACGATAGGTCCTCCAAAAATGAAGGCAACATCAACTTTTGAGGTATGGTCGTCGGCAAAAAACATTTTTTTAGGGTTTTTTTTATAAATAACTGGTTCATAACATTTAATTGTATTAGCAAAACGGAGTGATGTTGAGTGTCGAAGTATTCTTGGAAAGCACGGAAGGGCGCTTTTCTTGGGTGGGGGGTACCGTATATTTATTATTTGATATTCCAATATTTTAAAATTGATAACAAGAGATTAAAATTGGGTAAATATACAAGTTTAATTGTTATACTTGGGCCGCCGAACAGATAGAGTGAAGCAAGCAACCCAAATAACATATTACAAAGGTCACTTGATAATATTTTAATTATAATTACTAAAAGGATCGGAGATGCCGACCCTTACAATTAGAACTAATTTCAATAATTGACATTAAATAACTTTTTGAGGTTATGATGGAAATAGAAATGTCGACCAACTTAAAAGTCACCCCTGACATTTGTTCACTTGTAATTGAAAATGTTTAGGCCTGTGGCCTGGCTCTTCCTTAATCTCATTATTGGCTGCGGCGTCGAAACCAAAACACGTTGCCCGTGATATGGTTAAGTTTGTAGCGTTTTTTCTTTGGAGTTTCTTTATTCAACCATTTACAAGGACTAAATTGTGCGTCTCTACTGCTGTTTTCACAGTTACATGCAAGTATAAAATATTGACTTGTAAAGTAGTCTCTTAAGGAAATTTTAATTATTCATAGAGCTGCCTGCATTATGGGTAACACGAAGAAACTAATTCGTAGTCAAGGACGTGAAAGAATATATAGCGACTATTGCAATTTTTCTTAGTCGTTTTGCAAGAATGAGTGACTAAAGGAACCGATGTTGGCCTAAATACAGTTAAGCGAATTGTTAAAGGAGCCTAACAAAGTGGCGGAAGAAAATTTACTTCTCCAAGAAAACCAATTACTAAACCTACCCCAGGTCATCCGTCGATCAATATAAAGAAGAAGTAATCCCAAGTGTTTTCTATAACGTTGCCATAAAAAGCGACCTACAATGAAAGCTGTATTCGAAGTCTAACAAAATGAAGGGGGGTGTTAATTTCACTGAGAAATTACATTCCTTTGGGCGATTGGTACATAAAATGGGTTTTCAATAGAGAAAATGTCAAGACAATAGGCACGTTCTAATAGATAAGAGAGAAATTCCGGCAAAACGTGTTGATTTTTTAAGAAAATATAAATGTACTCTTATCTGATTTAACTAATGAAGGTTTTGGTTCTCAAAAGTTTGGTCTAGACATGAATGCATTTTTTTCTATATGCGATTAATTTTAGTTAAGCTATTACTGAGATTATTATACACTTATTTAATTTAATGACTATACATATGAATTACCCTTTATATGGTGTTTAGTTGTATTTTATCAGTTCTAACTTTTTTTATGACTTCATTGGGACCATATTAGATGAATTAGAAGAAGTAAATCAGAAGCTTTTCATAAAGACTGCATTAAAGGAACTGCTAAGTTTCCAAAGGCATTATGATTTGCGGCTGCATGTCAGCTAACGGACTGCTAATTTATTTATTATGTACACACTGGGACGTAAATAAATCACTATCAAAGTTTTATTGCTCAAAATAATGTTTAAATAATAATTTACCCATTATAGAGGGGTACTACTGAAATACTTGATCAAATTATATCACAATTATTGTTTTAAAGAATAAAACAACTAAAAATTATATTCCCCTTCAAAAGTTATAATATTAAAAGAAATAAATAAATAAATAAAAATATGAATTATATTTTTATAGAAGCTTTATGTGTTGAGGCTGGTAGCAGTCAACGCAAATAAAGCCATTTTTATTGCGAATAACCTATAAAAGTTTATTTTTAAATGAATACTTATACTGCAATATAAGTAACAAAATTAGAAAACAATAATTTATTAGAAATGTAAAAACTCAAGATTGAGGTAGAATTGTGATACGTTGGAAATAATTCTTCCATGGTTATGATGGATGAAAATCACAAGTAATAATTAAATTATATTGCTGAAATGTTTGATTTTGTTATTTTATATGAGTAGGCAAATAAAGTAGCAACAGTGGCAACTTTATATGCCTAATCAGTTAAAGTACTACCTTTACCTTTGTTTATAATTATAATTAACGCCTTCACTTTGCGAATCAAGTCACAAGTTTTCACTTTTATGGTGTTTGAAAATGAACATATTTTATTTAGATTTACAAAATATAAAAATTTAAATAACGTCTAAATAACTTAAAAATCTGATGACTTTCTAGTTTCTGAAGTTATTTTTATATGTGAAGCAAAGAAAAATACATAAATTACAATAAAAAAACAGTCAATTAATCAAATAAATGGTAAAATAATACAATATTGATTCCTCTAATGGTTAACAACCTAAATTGTCTTCAACAAAATCATCTTCTTGTTCAGATGATAGATTAGAACCGGATTCACCGCTGTCGTCTACTGTAATAATTATTTCTTCTCTGTTATCCATAATGTATTTCCACTTCTGTTTGTCGACACTGCACATATATTTTCCATTCTTGCACACTCACACTTCCAAAATTATTTTCTGCAGAAGAGTTAACATCGTCTAATTTGAATGTTGTATTATTTGTAGCAACATAGTTCTTTACTAACACCCATATTTTCCCAATCTGGTTTAATTCTGAATGGTAAGGGGGTAATCGTAGGACAACGTATGACCATGTTCGGCAAATAATTTCTCAATCATATAACTTTTATGTGTAGGTTTATGTAATTTTCTTGTACCATATAATTGGTTTTGTTTCATTCAACTTAATATAAATGTTTCTTACTGATAACCACTTTTGCATGTCTGCTTTTTCCAAACAATTGTTGGATTCGGCTCAGTACAGACATTGTGATACGATGCATTATCGATTACCAAAGCCGACTTTTTTGAATATTTGCCAATAATTTTTCTTTCAGGCAATTCACATAATTTTAATGGTTTATTTCATCGTGGCAATTATCTGTCTTATAAGTTCTGATTTAAACATCAGGAATGAATTTGGTACGAAACCTTTTCTACCTCCGGCATGAAGAATAATCAATGCTTGCCCTTTACTGACGGGGGATTTTAAACAATTGTTGGTACCATCATCACAACATTTAGAACAGTATGGAAGCTATGCCAGTACGTTTCATCAGTGTACACAATATTTCAGCATTTGGCTTTATATTTTATCTTAAGAATTCAACACAATTTGCTGGAATTTCTCTCTTCTCTATTACAACGTGTGCCTATTGTCTTGACATTCTCTCTATTGAAAACCCATTTTATGTACCAATCGCCTAAAGGAATGTAATTTCTCAGTGAAATTAACACCCCCCTTCATTTTATTCGACTTCCAATCTAGCTTTCATTGTAGGTCTCTTTTTATGGCAAAGTTATAGATCACACTTGGGATTACTTCTTCTTTATATTGATCGACAGATGACCTGGGGTAAGTTTAGTAATTTGTTTTCTTGGAGAAGTAAATTTTCTTCCGCCACTTTGTTAGGCTCCTTTAACAATTCGCTTAACTGTATTTAAGCCAACATCGGTTGCTTTAGTCAGTCATTCTTGCAAAACGACTGAGAAAAATAGCAATAGTCGCTATAAATTCTTTCACGTCCTTGACTACTAATTAGTTTCTTACGGTTACCCATACTGCAGGCAGCTCTATGAATAATTAAAATTTCCTTAAGAGACTACTTTACTAGTCAATATTTTATACTTGCATGTAACTGTGAAAACAGCAGTAGAGATGCATAATTTAGTCCTTGTAAATGGTTGAATAAAGGAACTCCAAAGAAAAAACGCTACAAACTTAACCATATCACGGGCAACGTGTTTTGGTTTCGACGCTGCAGCCAATAATGAGATTAAGGAAGAGCCAGGCCACAGGCCTAAACATTTTCAATTACAAGTGAACAAATGTCAGGCTTGACTTTTAAGTTGGTCGACATTTCTATTTGGATCATAACCTCAAAAGGTTATTTAATGACAATTATTGAAATTAGTTCTAATTATGAGGATCGGCATCTCCGATCCTTTTAGTAATTATAATTAAAATATTATCAAGTGACCTTTGTAATATGTTATTTGGGTTGCCTGCTCCACTCTATCTGTTCGGCGGCTCGAGTATAGTGTTTACAATAAAATTTAAGTTAGTATGATTGCACGGCAAAATCTAAAATTTCAGTTAAATGATATCTTTGCCTTCCCATAAACTACAAATAAACAAAAATTTACACTAAAATAAGTTTATCTTTTAAACTGAATTCGTAGAAATTGAGCATCCACTACATATTATTAAACAGATTCACATTTGTGATATTCATGAAAACTTAAACAGATAAAATGACGTCATAAAATTCTAAATAATTGAAGGATTCCCCTTAGAAACTGAAATGTATTCCCATTTTTTATTTATTTATGAGCATTAATGAATTAACATACAGTAAGCACGTGATGCTTACATTGATAAAATTGGTAATCAATGAATTAACAATTTGTATACTTCGCGCAGCGAACAAATAGAGTGGCCTATGCAACCCAAATAACATGTTACAAAGCTGACGGGATCAGTAATTTAATAATAATTACTAAAGAATCAGAGATAGCAGTCCCTATAATTAGATCTAATTTCAGCTGACATTAAATAATTTTTTGAGGTTATGATACAAATAAAAACTTTGACCAACTTAGAAAGCATGCCATTTGTGCACTTGTAATATGTAGGTAATAATGAGATTTAGCTAGAGCCAGGCCACATGCCTACATATTGCAAGTGCACAAATGCCATGTTTTGGAAGTTAGTCGAAGTTTCTGTTTGTATCATAACCTCAAAAAATTATTTAATGTTAGCTGAAATTAGGTCTAATTATAGGGACCGCCATCTCTAATTCTTTAGTAATTATTATTAAAATACTGATCCAGTCAGCTTTGCAATATGTCATTTGGGTTGCATAAGCCACTCTATTTGTTCGTTGCGCGAAGTATAGTATGTATAGAAGTGATAACGTGTCGTAAAGCACTAAATACTTCAATTATAATTTTTTATATATATTTTTATATTAAATGCATAATTTTTATATATTTCATATTTTTGCTTTATAAGCTTTACGAGCTCTTTAATCATTTCTCCGATTTTTCTTTCAAACGGAACAGAATTTAAATGTAGGAGTACTTTTCTACTAAACCTATATTATCTATTTTTGAATTCGGCGCCATCACTAAACTCTACCTCCTTTTTATAATTGGTCGGCAGGGTGTACTTTTTAACGGCTGCTATCATGTTCGCATTATCGCATTCTTGCCTGTTAAGCCTGTATGACACGACGCTAAATTTTGTGTAAAATTTACTTGTAAATTTTCAAATATATTCACTGATAATTTTTCTTTCAAAAACACAATTTCCTGTTTGCAACGTGTGCTAAATTTGATGTTAAATTTGGCATGCGCACATGCGTAGTAGCAAATATTTTAATACAGTGGCTATATAAGGACAGTGTGGTCAATTTAAAAAAAGGCAGCCATTAAGAGTCGTCTCTACAACAACCAGCCACGCCCTTAGGTATTGTTCTGTGCACGGCCTGCTAAATTGTAAGACAAACGTCACCCTGCTAAATTGTGACATAAACGTCATTTTATACGGACTGGACATATGTAAAATTCGGAGATGCTTTGCAGAGCGCTGTATGCCCACGATCGCAAAAATTTGTGCAATATGAGGTGGTCAAATGTGCAGTGTAACATTAATTTTACAATAATATTACTTAAACAGAGTTAAACGGCAAGAGACGATGTGAAACGTAAGGAATCGCTGCCAGCGATTAAAAATCCTCGTTAACGAGCAACCTAATATTGGAATATAAGTCAAGGTGACCTTTTTTATCTTCTTTATTGTGTTTTTGTACATAGAAAACGAAAATTGACAACATTTTGCGTTGATCGACACAGAGATTACGTACAAAAACTCAAGAAAAAAACATTTTTTTTATATTCATAATCAAACCGTTGTAGTTATTCCACCAGTTAGTTTAGAGCAATAGAATATTTAGTGTTACGTAGCCCATAAATTCTCTTTAATTTGATGCAATAATCTTTGGCATTAAGACATTTATATAGTTTATTATAGCTTTTGATTTGGACTAATGCGCAATTTTCGCAAAAAGCATTTTACTTTAACTCGTTGATATTTACTTATGCAAACAAAAATTCGGCATTCGCTTTTACAGAACACTGTAGAATTTTATGATGATTATTTCATTCCACTTCATATTGGGGCTACTTTCAATAACATAGGACTTAGAAGCAATTTTGTGTGACTATGTGTAATTTCGTAAAACGACTCTTAATGGCGGATATCTCAACAGCCAATCAGAAAGATGACCAAAATTGACCACACTGTCCTTATATAGCCACTGTATATTTTAATTGGAAAGAGTACCCTCTAGAGGGTATTGGTTGAAGTATGTGTTTGTTTTCATGTTATTTGTCGTTTATTAGCTATTTTCTGAGGTTGGGTTAAGGCATTTATTTTAGAGACCCATAAATGTATCTTAGATAGGAGCGCCAACATTAAACACGTAGTTAAACAATACTAATAAAATGCAGGTTATGTTTATGTTTACATTCCGCGTCATGCGCTGCAGTTAAGTCTGATTACGATACTTCTGCGCATTTTTACACGCATATTTACCAGGAAATTTAGAACAAGTTCTAAATAATTTACATGAAAATTCAGCGCAAAATTTAGCAGCCAATTTTCTGTATGCAACGGTGCTTAATATTTTTATGAAAATTTACAAGTAAATTTCGCATAAAATTTAGCGTCGTGTCATACAGGCTTAGTAATGACGGTGTGTGAAGGTATCTAATCTAGCATTAAATGTATGTAGAAGTTGCTGGTTGCACTTTCACGTTGTTTCGTGTAAGTGAAAATATTAGAACTCAGTTATAGAGAATTTGTGATTTTTTATTGTAAATAATTATAACCAAACTAAATTTCGTTTTTCTGTTTGTTTTCAGATATTGCATTTAAATAAAAATACAGACGCTTCATTCTTGTTATCACAATGGACGTGGAACATAAATTTGATAATGCAATATCCAGCCAATTATATAAACCATTGATGAAATTGGATGACGATAAAGTCGTTGGAAAATTACATATAAAGCGAGATATTGTTGAAGGCACTGACATTACAGCTTACCATGAGTTGACTATTAAACAGGAAGAAGTTAATGTAAAAGATGAATTGCTTGTTTCGTGTGCAGCAAGTGGATGCTTTGCAGCAGAAGCTCCGAAGTATTGCGAATATGAAGCAAAAGATAAGAGTATTTTACGTGAAAACTATGACCAATATGAATCGATTTAATTTTAGTTGAACATATGAAAACACATTCAGGGGAAAAACTGTATTTGTGTGATATTTGTGAGTACAAAGCAGCATGTAAAAGTAGTTTAGTAAGCCATATGAAGACACATACAGAAGCAAAACTTTATTCATGTACTATTTGTGAATATAATGCAGTACAGAGAGATAGTTTAGTGAGCCATATGAATATGCACACAGGAGAAAAACCTTATGCATGCACTATTTGTGAATATAAAACAACACAGTCTCCTGTCTCCTTGCGAATTCGTCTCGCTTCTTCTTGCTCAAGGAGCATCTTCTGATTGTTTCGCTCTCTAACAATCTCGGCTATTACTTGTTTTCTGTCTCTCAGCTTTTCTTCGAAGCCGGCACGTTTCTGAGCTCGCACTGTGGTATTGAGGTGGAACTCGGTGAGGTGGTGGTCTTTCAGCTTTGGCACAAACGGCTTCATTTGCAGCACCTTTGCAGGGCGAGCCATGACAGTGGTCGTGGTTGTTTCCGGCAGACTATTCATACTTTTGTACAATGAACTGTCGCGTTTTTGATAAATGGTATTGTTTACTTTGTGTTGAGGATATTCCAAGACACATTTTGGAACGGGTCTGGCATGGAATTCACGTGCTTTTCTCTCTTTTTCCATTATCTCCTGTAGTAGTTTTTCGCAGTTCTTTGTGATATTTTTGTCTAAACTGGTTCTTAGTTTGTAGAAATCAGTTAAAATATTCGGTTTACTTGCAAAACTCAATATTTGATTGATACCTTCAAAACTAGCTATATACCTTACAGTCAATAGGAAGGAAGTTACGAGGTCATGTGCGAGTCAGCGATGTGTATGTTCTAGTCTTTTTACAAGTGATATTGACAGATGTAGTGTATAATAAAATAATTATTATTGTAATTATTAGAAACTAATCAATTTAAGTATAATAAAATTTAAAATTTATTAATGATATACAAAGCTTTTCGTAGAAATTCTAATACATATTTATAAAATAAAGAATATTGTAAACCATTATAGGTATGGCACTCACATGTAACAACCAATGTGTCTGATAAAATGTAAATTTTATGCTGTATATCCCTTTGTTTGAAAATGTTCTGATTTCGTGTATTGTAAAAATTAATGTAAAAATAAACATTCTGATAATTATGTAGTATTTTATATCGATAATAAAATACCTTATACTTTGGTGTAATGTTTTTTTATTGCCGCTAAAAGGGTTTGTAGCCTATTGCAATTTGTCACCATTGGACCAACTAGAAAATGTTGGGTGCCAGGATTTAAAATATTAATTATGTTCAACGATAATAAGTGCTGATCTAACCAATTCGTAACTATCGCTAGACCTTTTTCAGCTTTATTATAAACTTATTGCCACGTGTGATTATCAAATAGAATTGCAGTGTCATCTGCGTAAGATACCAGTTTTCCAAGACAGCTGATGTTGCACAGACCATTTATGTAGATTAAAAATAAAATAGGGGCTAGAACGTTCCTTGAGGGATGTCTGTTCTTATAGTTTACGTAGGAGCTATTAAAATTTTCAATTTCTACCGTTTGCATCCTGTCTGACAAATAATTTTTAAATAGCTTCAACACAGTGTCCCTAATACCAATACAATCTAATTAATTCAGAAGCATGTTATGAGGCACTGTGTCGAATGCTTTAGCCAAATCCAAAAATATAGCTGGATATTTTTTTTGAATTATCAATATTTGAATATAAGTGGTCTGTTATAGCTATTAACATATCTAGGAATGTTATGAGTATCATAACTGCCGCAGATGTTTTGAAATCCGAGCTCGTAGAGCGAGGATTTTAAAACTTCTAAGGCAGTTATGATTCATAACATCCGTGATTTGTTCAATAGTTTATCGGTTGCTATATGGTTATGGTTGCCATGTAGGGTAATATTCTTTAACCCTACAGATAAGTTATGACCTAGTTACCAGCCTACTTTTGTATATGTAAACAAAGGCTTAATATCCTGAAACCGATAAAAGCATTTATTGCGGTTTCTGTGCTTGAACCTGGTACAAATCCATATTTATTTTTTGATAATATATTATTGCAACAAAGATAACTTAACAATCGGGTTTTTAAACATTTTTCAAAATTTTTTGCAAATGTATTGATTTGACTAATGGGTCTGTAGTTACCAGGTTCTCCTTTATATCCATTTTTGTAAATGAGTGTAATCTGTGCTTCTTTAAAATTGCTGGGTACTATTCCTATACTAAATGTGAGATTGATAATATGTAATAGTGGGCGAATAATTTCTTTGTGTGTAATTTGTAAAGTTTTGTTGTTATTTTATCAGGACCAGGAGCGCTATTTTTTTTTTAAATTAACTAATTGTGCTAATTAATTTATTTTGTTTTATGAGGTACAAAAACATTGAGAAATTGTTTGATTTACCATTAACAGTTTGAGTTTTGGTAATTTTACTAGCCAGTGTTTCACCACCAACGTTAATAAAAAATGTGTTCATTATATTAGCAATTTTTTGTTTATCTGTTTCTAGTTTATCTTTGTGTGTTATTTCAGTTATATTTTTAGAGTGTTTTAATGGTCCTTTAGAAGCTACTGATATTGTACTGTTTTAAAATCAAACTTATTATTTTCTACTTATTTTTAAAATATGTTGCTTTTGCTACCTTAATAATTTTCACAAGTTTATTTCTATAATTTTTATATTCATTTATCAGCATTTGATTTGTACCTATTATCTTTTGAAATTTTTGATTTTAGTTTGCCTCTTTATTTAATTGATGTTGTAATGCCAGATCCCCAGATGTGATCCATTGTTTAACTTTAAAATTTTTCCGAGGTATTTCATTAACGGTTGTATTTTTTATGATTAGATTTTGATACTTACTTACAAACTGGGTTGCTGCAATTTCTGAATCCCGACAGTTCAATATATCTTCCCACCTTTCAGCTTTTAATTCATTATTTAAATTTTCGTAGTTTACTTGCATCGTGTTTGCTTTGGTTTTTGTCGCTTTATTGAAGTGGCTGGAAGCTGGAAATTAACAATTATTTGGTAATGATAAGTAATTGTAGAGAGTATAACGGTGCTTGAATAATAATTAATCTTTAAATGGTGCGGTGTTTTAATATTGATATGGTCTATGCAACTCTCAGTCGCCTCGGTTACCCTTGTTGGATCTTGAATAGTTCTTACAAAATTAAATTTGGAGAGTACATTGCTGTATTCACTGACATCTGCTTTTTCTAGTTGCATAGTATTTATATTAAGGTCTCCTAAGATGTTGTTTAAATATTAATTGTCATTAAAAGTCATTATGTCACCAATTACCTACCCCTCTTCTGGGGTAGTGCTAATGAACGTTATAATGAACCACCAAAAACGAAATTCTGATCATCTTTCACCACCAATAACAGACCTTAAAAAAATATACCAGTGGAACCATCAATCACTAGTAAATAAATATATTCTGCAACAACTGGAACCCCTATATTAAAAATTACCCGACTTTTTTATTGATTGTAGACATGCGAAGAAAAAAATTTTGAAGCACCCCTCAATGTTATAGGTGCCAACACAAAGAATTACTGTACCCTCGAACTGCGATGTGTAAAATGCGGAGGCAATCATCTCTAGACTGACTGTGATAGATGGATGCAAATATCAGCAATCACAAAATATACACAGCCAAACATCTACGACCAGAACAAGAAAATCAAATACCAACATTCAAACACCCACAGAAAAAAATATTAAAATCTCCAATAGTCCAACAAGAAGTAGTTACGCATCAGTTACCCAACAATCATCTTAAATTTTATTTGGAATTTACTTCAACCATACATTGATCAAGTTAAACATTTCCTCTGTTACGATATAAAATTGAATCTACGACACTTCGTGGTTCGAGAGTGCCAATGACACACGTCATGTTTGGAAATTTTCACTGCTTGTCCTAAATCGCTCATGAACAGGCTAAAACCATCACTGAAACGCTCAGTGAGATGGGCGGGGTTCTTTGAACGGGACACCTTTAAGGGCAAGCGTGACCACATATTCAGGGTGTTGATGAATAAAGAGGACGCCACGAACTTCAAGTATGAAACAAAACCCACTCTTGTCAAAAGCTCGAAAGCCAAAAGGGGTTGAAAGGTGTTAGCTTTGGTGCTCCCAGAAGTCGACAGCTAGAACGCTGAGTTCGGTCAGGCTCCACTGTACAAATATCATATACAGGTTGCCGTTAATGGCAAGAGTATACCAAAACACAACAAATACATAAACCAGAGCACAGTTAAAGACAACACAGTAGTAACATTTAACAAAAGGGGTCTATTGATCTTTGAATAAAGCAAGTATACGTGAATTTACATCAGTTTCCACATCTCTAAATGCTAGAATGGTTAGTAAACGGCATAGTAAAACTAAATTCCAGGCGCGTTGCCAAACAACATGATGCGCTGGTATCATTGCAATTAAAGTGGAGAAGCCACACAATATTGGTTCACGAGCTGGCACACTAGAAGGGTTTACGCCCGCTCGTTTAATAACAGCGTAAAATTTAACCAGTTTTAAGCCAGCTGGGTGCTTGATAATTCGCACTGGCTGCAAATAACTAATTCTAACGTCACCACTGGGTCATGGGGCTGCATCGATAAAGAATTCGGCACACCAAACAAGCGGGGCCAGCGGTCTTCGAACGCGCACTAATTTATCTCGCGTCGTGGTAAGTTAATGGTCAGCGGTATGTGATCTCAATTCGGCACACTAGATTATAATTCTAAACCACACAGTACCTGATGAGTTTCTCCTTGGCAATGAGCTCCAGGCACCACTGGTCGTCGAACGGAAGCATCAAAGCCACGAAATGGGGTTGCTGAGGGTTGCTGGTCTGCACATGGCGAGTATGAACTCGGGACTTGCCCAACAGGGAAATGGGATGTGGCACCCTCGGAATCCTCGTCGAAACGGGAAGGTAATCGTGATGAGTAGGCGATACGCCCGAAATACACGAAAAGCCCCCGGTTTTGGTTCGCTCGAAGGCTGTTGTTAAAGGCCACTAGGCCATGTACGAGACGATAGCAAGAACCAAAGGGCCCCTAAATGGAGACCACACTTGCACAGCACTACATATGAACTTGCTTTTACGCTGTCTCGGGAACGAGTCCTCGAGACTAAAAACAACGCTTGCCTCAAGCGGTAGAGCGAGCCGGGGCGACTTCTTCGTGCTCAGCCAAAAAACTGTTGCGTCAACACATGAAGCCTGCAGAGCCAAGCTTCTGCAGAGGGGTATGGGTAAACTCCATTGTGTCAGACCGCTTTCACTCGCACAGCTTTCTCTTTCTATGCGGTATTGGTGGCAGGCTCGCGGAAGCCGAAATCAACATGTGCGTCGCACTGCCTCCGGGAATTTGTCGAGCACGAACACGTTTGAGAATGCGTACATATACAGCGTGCGTCGAAATTAGAAGACGGCGCGGTCTTTCTCGACTGTTCCTAACACTTCTTACAAATACCTATACTACTTGCATTCTTAAATGACCACTAATCGCAGAACCTTCTGTAATTTAACAATACTTAACTGGAATTGCAACGGAGTTAAACTCCAGCAAAGTTTATTTCCCAGCATTTCTTAGTAGGCACAACGTTGATGTAGCCTGTGCCACAGAAATGCATTTGACTAGAATTGACAATATTAAAATATTAGGCTATTTTATATATCGCACAGACCGAGACGCAACAACCCCTTAAGGAGGAGTAGCTATTTTTGCTAAAAGATAAATAAGTCAATATGAACTGCTTCAAATCAACTGCACCAACTTGGAAACGGTTGTAGTCAGTGTTAACTTAAGCGATGATCGCTCAGTAAACGATCAGCGGATAGTATAAGCGTTTACAAACAGTCTAATAAAGTTCTTGAATCAGATATTAGAATAATTTTCAGTACTCAGGAACCTACACTTTTAATAGGCGATTTAAATTCTAACTACACGATATGAGGCTGTAGAAGAACAAACCCAGCTGGAATAAAACTGAATGATCTAGCTACAACAAACACTTACCAAGTGTGAGCCCCCGAGGATCATACTCACCATCCATACAGAATAGATAATAATCCGGATATTCTTGATGTGGTGGTGTAAAAGAATGTCTATACAGAACTTGATTCGGGTCACCTATCAGCGTTAATTTCATTTATCACAGAGCGACCAGTGAAGCAGAGACTGATAAATGGGTTAGTAAACTGGAAATTATTTCAAGGGTTATTAAATAAAAATTTTTGGTACCCAAACAAACGTGTTAAGGAATGTCGACAATATTGATAAAATTGTAAGAACTTTCACAAAATGTATCGAAAACGGTATTAAATCTGCTAAACGCCAACACCAAACAAAATTTAAAAAGTCATAAACTTTCATGTTCCACCTATATACAGTGCCTTCAGAAATGACCGAACGCTGATTAAGGACGTATGTAGGCAACCCATTTAACAGGAGTTGGTATTACTGTAAATATTTTAGTTTTCGTGGCAGTGGCGTCCGAGTGGGTACTGGGGGTAAATATTTTATTATGTTACAATTTATTAATTTCTCATTCAGTGGAAATAAATAACAATCAAATCAACATAGCTCTTATGAGTTGTCTATAAAAATTGTTGGAAATTATTATTATTATTATTATTATCATTTATTTATTTATTTATTTATTTATTAATAACATCATCAATTGTTGCTTAGAAATTAATTACTTTCATGATAGTTGTTCCCAAAACCAACTCTCCTTCTGGCTTTAGGGATTTACGCCCAATAAAGCATCTTAATGGGTTGATTTTTTATGTTCAAACACTCATATTTCAAAAACAGTAGAATTTAGAGTTATGAAGTAACATATTAAAAGAAAGCTCATTAAAAGGGCTTTTCAAAAATATAAAAATATGCAGCCCGTTCCATTTGATAAAAATTCGAAATTAAATTTTTCAGATATTGAGCACCCTGTATAGCATTAATTCCCAGATCCACCATTTTACACTTGAAAGGTAGCTCACGAAAATCATAATTTTTTGGTAACGTTTTCCTTTATTCAATTGTCTTCTGTTGCTTACAGCAGCCGCCTGAAGTTCAGAATTTGTTTGCATAAAATCGTTAATAGCTCCAAAACAGTTGACGTTAGACCTACACAACTTTATATGAAAATAATGAGTATTTCAATGCAACATTTTTAAGCTACCCAAATATAGGACATTCCATTAAAAAAAAGTAAGTTTGATTCGCCACACATCCTATATAGTCAAAACTATTTTACTAATATGGACCACCTTCGTACCTACTACTTTTGTATACACAATATTCATGTAACTCTCATATTTTTAGAAAAATTTTCCACCCCGCATCGTTGCCGGACCCTGTATAGAAACTTTAGCGAAATCTAGAGTCTCTGTAATAGTTTACTATA
Source organism: Agriotes lineatus (assembly GCA_940337035.1). Lineage (NCBI taxonomy): Eukaryota > Metazoa > Arthropoda > Insecta > Coleoptera > Elateridae > Agriotes > Agriotes lineatus. The sequence continues at coordinate 223,492 of CALNHX010001185.1, read as the reverse complement.
AGAGTTGGGAAGAACAGCGTGATACATTTTGTTTGGTTTGGATCACTTTGTACAAGGCATTTATGATAAAAGTGCCTATTTTACATATTTTGAAATACGTTTCGACCGATGGTTCCACACATGCAAATCTCACTTCTAATTAGGTTGATCGTATATTCCTACTAGTCGGTTCTAAAGATTCTAAGAATGGCCAATGCTTTGAAAACTCACCCATCAAAAGCAACATAGTAAAATTGGTTATCATAACCTCTTTTTCGAAATATGTAAAACGTCTAATTTGGATGAAAAATTTATGTCAAATCAGGCTGATTGCCCAACTCTAGTAAACTATACATATATAGGATCTCTAGCGAAATCCAGAGCCATTATATATAGGCGAGAACCGCCACGTCCGCCATGTTTACTCCTCTGACATTTGCGTCACTTTGAGGTTTGTAACACACGTTGGTTCGCAATCCAAAACTACTTAAAATTGGCAAGACTTGACACAAACTGACGGAAAACATCACCTGCTAACCTCGAATTTGACATAGACACATAGACTTACAGTCTTGCCAATTTCAAATAAAATTTTAGACATAAACTCAATCAGTTATTGCAGAAGGGAGTAAACATTGCAGCGATGGCGGTATTTTCTCGGAACAAAGAATGGCAGTACTCTTCTATATATACGAATGGGGCCATAATTAAATTATAACAGCGATGAGATAACATGAACAACAAAATAGAATGCTTGAGTAAGAAAGAGATGACCATACGACAAAAATTCTTTTATCTACAACTGTCAAATAATCAGTGCATTATATATCCAACTCTAAATACAAAAAGCGGCTCATATTACACTAGTGGAATATGAAATTTCATATTCCACGGGGTATTTTTTTAATTAGTGGGATACATTGTCAATAAATGACATTAACCTGCAGGTTAGCAGCTTAGGTTTTGTGTCAGTTTTGACACAGACTGACGCAAAACCTAGCCTGCTAACCTCGAATTTGACATAGACTTACAGTGTCACCAACTATATACATAGTTGTAGATAAAATATTGTATTTGACACGCATATAATGGCTGTATTACACTTGGATGATTACAACACTCGCCTTCGGCTCGTGTGTAAACTTTATCCTCGTGTAATATAGCCTACATTATATGCTTGTTAAATAAAATACTATTAGTAAGCATGTTTGTTTGACATCTGTCATAACTAAATGAGCGTCAGGCCTAGTCGAATATTTGCTACTTTATGTTTATCTCTTTCTTACTCAAGCAGTATGTATTATGTTCTTGTTCATGTTACTTATCCTATTGCTGTTATATATTATTTTGGCCCCATCGGTACAGGGACTGTAATATATACACGAGCGTCTCGCCGCAGGAAGAATTTTTGATTCCATGACGTCATCAACTAATGCTGTACATTCTATGACGTCATTAAGTAATGTAATGTTACGACGCTAGATGTCGCTTACAATTTGAAATGGCGGTATTTTAAAATTATGAAACACTATAAATAAACCCTATTGCCACTAAAGGGATTTTTATATTATTTCTATCTATTTGTTTAGAAATTAGACAGTTATTGACCTTACTTTAAACACAATAAACTTGGTTTTTGTGCAAATAATCTTTATTTTACTTTGATACACTTCATAAATACCAAACAATTAATATTGGCAACAAATTATGTACACAGTCTTTTATTTAAACGTCAAGTAAAGTATAAATAATAAATGACAGGTAAAAACAAAGTAAAATGTTCAGTAAAAATGTTTACCGGTTTCAGGATATTAAGCAGAAACCATAAAACCCAACCTCGGAAAAAATAATGTACATATTTTACTGGTCACACACATTTTTTTGCTGTGCAATTTGCAATATTTTACTTATCATCTCACTTTTTACACTTTGCAAAACATTTTTTATTACTGAATATATATACTTTCATATGGAATAAAACTAAATTATTTGCTGAACGTTTTATTAGCACCCATTTATATTTCTGTTACACACCTCCATGTTATTTTAAACTAAACAATTATCTTCATTTTACATTTCAAGTAATACATGCCCCAACCAAAATAGATGCTTATTAATATTACATATGGGTTTTCCGATTGCTTTTCACCATTTATCAGTTGTGCTTCACAGTTTGTCAAATGTAATTGCCAATTGTTACATATATTTCACCTTTTATCAAGTAAGTTTTCTTTTTGTGAAAAAAATTCGATCAAATATGGAACGTGCAAGAAGGCAAAACAGCAAAATAGAGGTGTGTGGTTTAATTGTTAATTCCATGAATTTTGTGGGAAGACAGTTTAACGTGAAACCCAATACAGTGAGAAAAATGTATGCAACACATTTACAAAATGGGTGAAACATAAGATTATCGAAAACAAGTGTTAAAGGCTGCTCAGCAAGAACGTATTTGCAATTGTATCAAATTTCTTCCTCTGTAAAGCCCATTTTGAAAATTTGTAGAGAAGTTATTTATGCAGTAGAAGAATTATATTATAAGGCCACAATTCACAAATAAAGACCAGTTGTAAGATTCTGTGCAAATGAGACGATCAACCATGAACATTGCTTCCATTATGTTTGACATATGGAATCATACCTTGGTGATTGTCTACTAAAAGACAGTTTAAATTAATTTGTTATCTTTCATAATAAATTTATTATACATTATAGTTCCACAATTATTGGTATTACTTACATATGTAGTTTCTATTAAAAAAAATTGTTTGATTTGACTGAAAAAGAGAAAAGCATTTTATACATTGTAGAATTGTTATGACAAAAGGGAAATACATTTGATATCATTTTGGCAAGTGGTGAATTCCATTTGACAAACGGTGACACAATTGCTACATGATAAAGTGCATTGGGAAAGCCCTGTATTTAATTATAATTATATATAAAGATAATAAAAAGAAATGTTAAATAAAGAATTATCTGATAATGTAGAGATACGAATGATCAAAACCAGTATGTATATTTAAAATATCAGAATTAATACTAGTAAAAGAATCCCTAATTACACTCCATTCAATTCCAGAGGAAAGATGGTGTTTAATATATGATTTTTTCTTTTTAGAAAAAAATTTTATTTGCTGTTCTACATTTTTATTAACATTAATACTGTCATTGGAGAAAAATTGCACTTGTCCTTCATTCATTATTTTTAATGGTTTGTCAAGGTATTTTACGATATTATTTTTTTTATCTGTATTTAAATGCATTTTGGTATTTAATCCCAAAAGTAATTCACACATTAACTTAATTTCTAGATTGTCTTGAATAGTTACATTATTATTAACTAAATTCGAATCTGGAACAAAAAATTCACTTTGCGCTTGCAAAGTATGGGAATCAACAACATCGTTATCATCAATTAGGTACATCATAATACTGTTTAGCTATTAGATGTTGCATAAAGAACACCTCATATTACAATTACAATTACATGTTATTTTATCAACTATATATTTAGTTTGATTATTTTTGAAAGATAACACCATTCATTTGTTTTCACCGTTACAACCGTCAATTCTGGAAGAGCTAATGTTTAAGCTGTTTTTATAACTTTTCCTGATTTGTATTATTTTCGAATTTAATTTACTTTTGCATACTTTAATGCAAGTCTCATAATGTATATCTCTAACCGTATTTAGCAGAGCATTAGTAGTTTTATTCAACCGCTTGCATTGTTTTCCTTCTAAGTACCTACGTATATTTCATTTTTTTGTGTAGAGCTTCTAAATACATGTTTGTATTTATACCTAAATACTGCCTGTGACAATAAGCCCATTTTTCAATTCTACTGATATATATTTTTATAAAATATTCTCCAAAACTGCTTGTATCAGGATCATTTTGTAAATCAGTTACAACTTTATTTATTCCAGAATAAAATTTGTCTTGATCAACACTCTGCAAGACTTTCAGCGTCTGAAAAACTAAAGAACGTTTATATTTGGCATTTGAACCACATATTTTGCATAAATTCTGACATCAACTCCTTTGAATGTGCCAGCTACACAATAATTGATTAGTAGCTGATCCCATAACACCCAACCAAGCATTATAAAAACATGGAGCATCATCTGACATAAATATCTTTGTAGATATAATACCTATCCTATCTTTTATACAACCAAAAAATAAATTAAAAAGCTGAGTATCTCTCTTCTTCGAAAAACAAAAAGCTATAGGTATACCTGACCCATAACTGTCTACAACTACAATTTATTGTATATAGTTGGAAGTTATAATTTTTTAAGCCGTGTGTGCCATCTATGCAAATTTTTTCTTGTCCATAATTCAGCAACTGCTCTTACTGAAACTTGGTCATTATAATAAGTACAAAGTCATTATTACTAAATCCAATTTTTTCACTTTCTTGTTCTTTAAAATATAGTACAGGATTTTTATCACAGGCTCTCATACGATCCACCCACAGTTTCACACTAATTGCATCATTTTCATGCAGTTTGATACTATGACTAATCAAAAAATCCCTCTTGATGTTGTGGAGATCTTTTCTTTCGATCAAATGAATTCTTTTAATGTCTTCTGCACATACTGAATTTCTCACATTCGCAATTATTCGTTCCATAGAAACTCCTTCAGATAATCTGGCTGAAATAAAAGGGATTGAATATATTAATTATTAGCATAAGATCAATTATTATAACGCAGAATTATCTAATTACCTGCTATTACAATTCTATCATGCTTCGTAAGACGCCTTCGACCAATATTGCAAGAATGCCCAACATGGGTAGAATAATGTGTGACATCAATATTTTCTCCTACTGTCAAGACTAACTTTGCTGGATAAGCTCGGCCGATTTTGGTTGAACCACAATTCTTCAAACTTCTTTTTGGTATCATTAACACACCTAGGTAAGTAGGACCTGTGACATATAAACTATGATCTTGTTTTACTATTGATCAGTTGTTTATTTCCACAGTCTTTCACGAAACTGATGTTATATGTTTCTTCTAAATTCAACTTCCAGGCTTCAAATTCTGAAAAAAATATATTATATTGTAGGGACATCATGATGTGGTTACTTTATCGATAATAGTGCAAAGATAACAAGATTATGTAGAATATAAAACGAGCTAAAAGAAAAATTCAGATAAATGATAATTTTATCATCTTATATAATCATTTAAAACTTTACACTACCTTGCATGGTTTTAAATTCATATTTTTCTTCTTTTGTAGCATCAACATACGAATGAGTATCCCGTAAGTGTAGACGTAAAGATTTGAAGGAAGAAAATTTATAGCTGCACTGAATTACAGAACACTTAATTCTTTGAAATCCTTTTTTCGTCGTAAAGTTTTATGAGAGGTTTGAATATGGTTTATTAGATTAGCTTTACTTGAGCATTGCCAATTGCAATGATGGGATTTCACACACTTATTCTGGTAGATGTTGTGTTTTTCCCGTAGGTGTTTATATAAACCTGCTATGTGCTGATATATTGAGATGGTATTGAGCCCGCTACTCAACCCTGCTTGCAGCACAACAAATAAGTAAAACAAGTCAGATAGCACAGAGTTGGGGTAGTTCATGCAACTGCAAGGTTGAACGTAAATTTCAATCCGTAATTACATTTGCAAAGAAATGCTGGTAGTAATGATTGAATAGCAAAGGCAAAGGGCAGAGCTCGTTTTTCATAGATTGGAGTCGATAATTCTAAATTAGCCAGAAATAAGAGGTTTGTGCAAAATTAAAGCCGAACCAAAATAAATAGAACTGTCACAGAAAGGTTTATAATATGTGCGTGTTAATTGAAGCGTAGAGGTCAGAATAATTAAATAGGATATGTTTATGAGCATTTTAAATAAAGGTAATAGAAGCAGAATTATGATAATACGTTGCAACGAGCATAAACCTAACAGAAGAGGGCAATTATAATTATGGGACAGCAATATTCGAAAATTTGGAGAAAAGCGAACAGTTCAGAAAATTACAAGAAATGGACACGGCAGGATGTGAAACAAAATTGGTGATTGAATAAACAAGTCAGTGTAATTACGTGAGTGATAAGGACAATTTACATAAAGCAAAGTGTAGTGGCGCTATGAGACAATTTAAAACCGAATTGAAAGGACAATAAAAAAACACGAGTTTAATATTAACGTATTAGGGAACCCAGCTTTGAGATATGAGTCATCTTGCCTACCGAGCCAGCCTCTGTAAGATTAAATTGCAGATGGATGAAGTATAATAAAGGGCATAATACTGTTTACTTTATAAATAATTAACGAACCCAGTGAGTATTATTAGTCAGTTGAAATTTGACCTAAATAAAAGAATATTTGCGGGTAGTGGTAATTGCTATTTATTTTATCATCTTCATTTTAATATTACAACACAGATCAAACCATTTCAATATATTGCCACAATTATTGCACTTGTTCATTGTTTAATCGAGTTACTGCACCACGAAACAAGTAATACAACCTAACATTCTACACACGATTGTATTCAGTTGATGACGTAATGGAGCCAAAAGCAGAAATCTAGTGTCCCTGTATAATACTTTAGGGTAATCTTGTAGTTTACGTCCCCACCTGTGCGCCGATTATTTTAGGTCAAATCACCAGCAGCGTTGCCAAATACTTGTATAGTAGAACAGCAATTTTCCGCCTTCATTGTTTACTACTTTCGTGACAGCAATGGACGGCATTACACGTCCACGCCAGCGTTCAATTGTGGATGCAGGTGAAATTTTAGCGCTAGACGCTGATTTTCTTATGTGTTAGCTACATGCAACTTTCCACCTTATTTAGTATCGTTTAACCTCAACCAAACTTATTTATTACGAAATTACTCACTAATCCGGTGATTTTTCATGCGTTTTCACCCCTTCCCGATTTGAAAAACCTCTGCTTCTTCTCTTCAACTTCCTTCTTGCGTTTTAAATAACTCGATATGGCCCAATCAGCTCAGTGGTGGAGCCTCCCTATTATTATTATTATTAGCTCTAGGTACAATTTGTGCAAACATCTGGCAACCATGTAGCCATATATGTATTATACATATATTGCTAGTAGGGCCTCGGAACGCCCGAAAACATTACGGCGCCGACATTGTAGGGGGTTATTAGTGTAAAACTAGCTTTACTCAGGGCGGCCGTGTAAACTGTCCTAAGTGAAGTTAGCTGCTATCACCTAGCGGCAGATTATGGTAGTAGTTAGGCGGAAGCAGAAATGTTTGAGATCATTCTTCGTTGGGCAGCACGACCGTCGAGCTGGGCTGGTGGTCGTTGCGAAAAGCGAGGTTAGGTATGTGTACCACGTTTTATGTAAAGTAATAAAGACATTTCGCGCCATTCCTGCCTTTTATTTGAACGAATAGAAAGCTGTCTACATATTTGTCAGAAGTGGGATAAAGAACAATTACACGCGTTTTGAGTGTGTTGATTAAACGGGAAAAATGGCAGAAGAACCAGGAGCATTGCAGTTTTCGGTCGAAGACCTGATACAAACGACGGTAAGAGCCATAATGGTCCATAACCAAGCGGCGTCCGCCAGCGGGTCATCGGGAGCGTCGCCGGTCCCACGAGGTAATGGCAGCGAAAGGTTCAATTGCAACGACGTTGCGTCCATGCTACCTGATGCGAATGCGGATAACGTGGAGGCTTTTATCGAGCGGGTGGATACAATAAAGGAGATCTACGAAGTACCGGAAAAAGTATTGACGATGATGGCGGTCAATAAATTCACGGGGTCTGTTAAAACGTGGTTCCATTCAAAGGCCGAGTATATAAGACTATCGTGGGTCGAGTTAAGTGCAGAGCTACGGAAAACGTTTGTTACAAAGGTGGACAGAATCCAGGCATTTAGGAGTTTCGAAAACCGGAAATGGCGGCGTGGTGAAAATTTCGCAACCTATTTCCACGAGAAGTGTATTCTTGGCAATAAAATTAAACTACCAGAAGAGGACATGATCCTGTACATAATCGACGGTTTTGAAGATGTAACTCTCCAATCGCAGGCGAGGATGCAGGACTTCCGGACCCTGGAGGATTTGCTTCGCATCATGAACAACGTGACCCAAAACACTAGAGCTAGGGCTCCGCCAGCATATCCAGCCAGGGAAAGAGCGGTGGACTCGTCGAGCAGGGGACCATCGGTGCAACGACCTGAACTTGCAGGAGGTCCGGTACGGCATCGCCCGGAACAACAACCTCAAGGTATAAAGTGTTTCGTTTGCCATGGGTTCGGGCACATGGCCAGAGACTGCAGGAGAAGCAGGAGACCCAAGAATGTGTGCTTTTCTTGTGGCCAGCCAGGGCACTTCGCTTCCGACTGTCAAGGTAGAGCGGTAACCAGTAGGATACCGGCCGCACCAGCAATCGCCTCAGCACATTTGGTGGACCGGAAGGACCAGGACCAGGTACAGGTAACAGAGCCATACATGGTTGAAGCCACTTATCGATTTAGTGACATGTATGATGAGGTAATGACAATAACACTAAATAGTTTGTTGGATTCAGGTAGTCCAATATGTCTACTGAAAAACGTTTATGCCCCGAGTCACTTGATCCGGAAAAGCGATACTTCAGATTATACCGGCATAAATGGGTCAAAGTTAAACATATTGGGTACCTTTGAAACAGAAATTCAAATTGACGATTTTTTTGCAAATGTAAAATTTCATGTTGTGCCTGACGATACGTTACGATATGGGAGTTTGTTGGGTAGAGATTTTATTAAAGCGAACAATTTAAAAATTGAATTAAGTAACCAAATAAAAATTGATAAAAATGAATCTGTACCCAACGAAGCTGAGACATTTAAAAACGCTTGCAACGAGTTGATGTTGATTCAGCCTGATTGCGAAGGAGACAGGAATCAACTGAAGGTTGGTGCAAACGTAAATTATAGTTATAAGGCGAAATTAGAAGCGATATATGATAATTGTTATTATAGGAAATTCAACGTTAAACCACAGACCGATATGGAGTTGACCATTGCCGTTAAATCAAATAAACCGATCCGATTTGGGCCCAGGCGACTGAGTTACCTCGAGAAGGAGAAGTTACAGGAGTTGCTCGACAAACTTTTAAACGATGGAATAATTAGAGTCAGTAAGTCGGAGTATTGCAGTCCAATCGTGTTAGTTAAGAAAAAAACAGGTGACTATCGGTTGTGTATAGATTATAGGGAATTAAATAAGATAACGGAAAGGGACAATTATCCAACACCTTTGATCGAAGACCATTTAGACAGGTTGAGGGGCAAAAATTATTTCAGCAAGCTAGATTTAAAAGATGGGTTTTATCATGTCAGGGTCGCAGAGACTTCAATTAAGTACACCTCTTTTATAACCCCGTTAGGACAATTTGAGTTCACTCGCGTCCCATTAGGTTTGACCAATTCCCCCCGAATTTTTCAACGTTATGTGAACGAGATCTATAAAGATATGATCAGGGAAGGGAATGTATTAGTTTACATGGACGATATTCTTGTAGCTACGGAGACATTACAAGTACATCTAGAAATGTTAGAAAAGGTATTTTCCCTAGCAGCAATTAATGGGCTATGTTTAAGAATAGACAAATGTGAATTCCTGACCAGCGAAATAACTTACTTAGGTTACATAGTTAGTAATAGTGGCATTAGACCAAGCCGGGAAGGTATTAGTGCTGTCGAAAAATACCCGTTGCCTAGAAATTCAGTTGATGTAAAAAGGTTTGTGTCATTAGCAAGCTATTTTAGGAAATTTATACAAAATTTCGCGATTAAAGCTAAACCATTGTACGATTTGTTAAGGAAAGATGCTATATTTAAATTCACGGAAATGGAGTTGCAATCATTTGAAAATTTAAAAAGAAATTTGATAGACAGTCCGATACTAGCAATATATAATAACAGAGCCGAGACAGAATTGCATTGTGATGCATCATCAGTAGGGTACGGATCAATTTTATTTCAAAAGCAAGATGATGGGAGGTTGCATCCAATCTTTTATTTTAGTAAACGCACCACCCCAGTAGAATCAAAATACCACAGTTACGAACTGGAGTGTCTGGCGGTAGTTTATTCGATCAAAAGATTTAGGCCGTACTTGCATGGTATTCATTTTAAAGTTATCACCGATTGTGACAGTTTTAGATTGACTCTCGCTAAAAAGGATGTCAACACGAGGATAGCAAGGTGGGCTATGTTTTTGCAAGATTACGATTTTACAATTGAACATAGGCCAGGTGTTAAAATGAGCCATGTCGATGCTCTTAGCCGATGTGTGTTAGTGTTGGAGAGCAACGCCTTTGAGAGAAGTTTAGCACTTCGACAGTTAGACGATCCTGTAATTAGGGACATCAGAACAAGTTTGGAGCACACAGAAAGTAAACGGTATGAATTGCGGGATGGGTTAGTCTTTAGGAAATACAAGAACGAAGAAAGTTTATTTTATGTGCCGAGTGCAATGGAGTCTGCTGTGCTTAGGGCTAGTCATGATGACCTAGGACATGTAGGGTTTAACAAAGTAAAAGAATATGTACAAAGGACATATTGGTTTCCTGACATGACAAATAAAATCAAAAGTCACATTAAAAATTGTCTTAAATGTATTGAATATTCACCAGTCTCGGGCAAAGGTGAAGGATTGCTACATCCAATTCCAAAAGGGCGAGTGCCATTTCAAACAGTACACATAGACCACTTAGGCCCATTAGAGAAAACTAGTAAAGGTTATAGGTACATCTTTTTAGTAATAGATGCTTTCACAAAATTTGTCAAGCTGTATGCGTGCAAGAGTACTCAGAGTTTAGAAGCGGTGAAATGCTTAGGAAACTACTTTAGATCGTATAGTAGGCCTAGTAGGGTAATATCGGATAGGGGCAGTGCTTTTACAGCTAACATATTCAAAGAATTCATGAATGAGCATCTAATTAGGCACACACTAATAGCAACCCATACACCAAGGGCTAACGGTCAAGCTGAGAGATGCAATAGGACCCTAATACCGATGATTTCTAAATTAACCTCCTCGGCAGAGAAGTGGAGTGATGTTTTAGCAGGCGTAGAATTTGCACTAAACAATACATACAATCGAGCGATAGGCACGACACCAGCCAAACTCTTATTCGGGGTAGATCAAGTAGGTCAGGTTAATGATTCAATTAGAATTTTTATAGAAGGAAATCGAGACAAAACAACCGATCTAATAGCTTTAAGGGAACGGGCAGCAGATTCAATTATTAAGATGCAAAATGAAAATAAAACCCATTACGATAGGGCCAAAAGGGAAGGTACAGTTTATGAGGTAGGCGACTTGGTCGTTGTTAAAAATCTAGACACAACCGGTGGTGTTAGCAAGAAACTAATACCAAAATTTAAGGGACCGTATGAGATCAAGAAAGCACTAGACAATGATCGTTATATAGTTGGTGACATCCCAGGCTTTGAAGTAACCCAGTTGCCCCACGAATCTGTGTATGGCCCAGATCAGTTACGGCAGTGGATTTGATTATTGTTTAACCATTGTAAATATTATTAGTTTAGTTAAGTCTTAGTTAAATTTGTGTTATTGATTGTAATTATTTGTAAATTTTTTGATTATGTAAGTTCATTATAATTGCGTAGTAATGTCAGTAGATTGTAGTTGGGTATCGAACTACAGATCGAGACGATCTATTGTCAGGTTGGCCGAGCTGTAGGGGGTTATTAGTGTAAAACTAGCTTTACTCAGGGCGACCGTGTAAACTGTCCTAAGTGAAGTTAGCTGCTATCACCTAGCGGCAGATTATGGTAGTAGTTAGGCGGAAGCAGAAATGTTTGAGATCATTCTTCGTTGGGCAGCACGACCGTCGAGCTGGGCTGGTGGTCGTTGCGAAAAGCGAGGTTAGGTATGTGTACCACGTTTTATGTAAAGTAATAAAGACATTTCGCGCCATTCCTGCCTTTTATTTGAACGAATAGAAAGCTGTCTACAACATAGTCTCACTTAGAGTATAACGCGTCTCGTGCGCATGCGTAAGAATTCGAACTCCGCCTTTAGAAGCGAATTTTAAACTTGACCACTTCCCCATTGGGCGAACGACGCCGCCGCCCTTGAGCACAGCTCATCATTATACATTGAAGAGTTGGTTGTCTGTCTCACTTCCTTCGTGAGTTTCCCACTCATAGCCGCTAGCAATATAGTAAGTATTAGACTTGTATTATATATGCATGTAGCTTATTTGACGTCACTTCAATCGGCGCAGTAAAAGTGCGCGCTGGTGGGGACGTAAACTGCAAGATTCAAGTCTACACATTACCGTTTTGCCGTGACGTCAGAAATAACAAAACATAGCGTTAAAAACGTACGTCTTATATTACAGTAAAAAAGATCATTTAGATCACAGGTAGTAGACTTCAAAAAGAAATTGACATATAGCTAACCTTTAATGTAAGGGATGTTCCAAATAGCACATTATTCAAACCAACACATTCTTGACCTATGTAATCCGACGTTTCTCCTCTTCGAAGAAGTCCCTAAAGCTCAAAATACGATTTTAGGCTTACTTGCTTTCTTGTTATTGCGCGATATTTTACTGTCATTTTGGGCAAATGTCACATTACAGTATTATAACACAAACCATACTTAAAGATGACCTCAGCAAAATATGTAGATTTGTTGTTTCGTCCAATTCCGTATAGTTAAATAAAGAGAGAAAATTGTGACGTCACAGAAAGAGGGTAATGTGTAGACCTTACCATACTTTAGTATACTGTTTGAGGCTTTTGCGGGTAATCTTGCAGTTTACGTCCCCACCAGTGCGCACTTTTACTGCGCCGATAGAAGTGACGTCAAATATGCTACATGGTTGCCAGATGTTTGCACGAATTCTGCCTAGAACTATTAATAAAAATAGGGAGTCTCCACCACTGAGGTAGTAAAGTTCGGCACGGATTATATGAACTATTTTCCTTGTCTACAGGTGGTTTTTAAAAGGCGGTTGTTAGTCAAAGTTATATATAACCAGGTTAAATTTAATTGAATATGTAAATAATAACATACTATGAGCAAAAATGAAGCTTTATTTGCAGAAGCAGGTAGCACATAGAGCCAAATACATACCATCCGTTCTTTTTAAAAGTATACATAGGGGATACTCGTATGTATACCAAAAAGAAAAATTCCCTAATTTTTGCCACAGCATGCTATTTGTTTTAAATTAAAACTCTTAAAATTGAAGAGTGTTTTATAATTGGTTGCCGAAATATAGGGTAAACAATAAAAAATAAGGGAATTTTTCTTTTTAGTATAAATACGAGTATACTGTGTATACTTTTAAAAGGAACGCATGGTATACTATAATTTTATTATCAGTTGAAACATAACAAGTGCTTGAAAAATTTCCAGAAATATTTGGAAGACAGCTCTGCAACTATTTTTTCAATAGAAGCATGGGCGCATGCCAACTGAAAAAATCACGATGCCGACGGAAAAGGGTTTTTTTCTTGGAAGTAAACACTCAAGTCTTTTGTTAGAAAAAATATCTGCTTTGCAAAAATTACCATACGAAATTTGTTATGCACGTGTTATATTTTGATAGAATATATCACGAATTAAAAAAGACAGTAGAGTAAACATTTTTATTAAGAATAATAACAAAACTAATATCGAAATGGGTACTAAAAATCTATGGTTATTTGTGATGACAGTGACATATAAGATGGAATTTACAGTAAATTTCCAAAAATTTCCGATTGTTAATAATCGCAGTTGCTATGGAAAATTGCCAACTAAATATACATAGGGATATTCTCAATCGAGGACCTATTAGCAAAAAAGAAACAAAATCAGAAAACAAAAATGTAGTATGAATGTGAGAAACCAATACTGAGGTAGAATCGTGATGGTGATGGTTACTGTGAATGAAAATAACAAATAATAATTAAATTATATTATTGAAATGTATGATTCTGATAGTTAAATGATTAAATGATTACGCAGATAATTTAGCACTTTTTATGCCTAATCAGAAAAGTGACACTGTTACCTTGACAATGTAGTCACAAGAGTCGCCACTTTTATGACGTTTGAAAAGAATAGTTACAAATAACTATTATTTTCAAACGTAATAAGCACCGAGTGTAAGAAATTAATTCCACTCATGAGGGAAACGAGACTAAAAGGGCAGAAGGCTATACTTATACACTAGTACCATAAGATACTATTAAAGTGGTGTCTGGCTGTCAGTCTCTCTTCTTTCTACAGCTCGGACAGTTTAATTGATCCGCTTGAAAATTGATATTTACGTTCTTAATCTAAATTTGGAGATTCCACATCCCAGTGACTTGTAGATAAAATAGACCAACCGGAAGTAGTACTTTACTCTTAGGTGCCTTTCAGGGTCCCTAAATGACAAAAAACATGTTTTCTCAATTCCCTAAAAATGTCTGTCTGTTGCTGGTATAACTCAAAAACTATTTGTTGGAGGAAGACTATATTTTGCATGCGAATTATATCCCTTCCTGGCATGAAACCGAGAAAATTTTGGTAAAATATGTATAAGGTGAGCACCTTAGAAAAATAAATTTTGTGTTAACTGAGAAATAGATACGAATAGTTATGCATATATGTCAGAATTTACCCTTAATAAAAATGGAACAGATACACGGTAAATTATTTTACTAGGAACGTTGAGATAGATTTACCTAGTTTCTTTTGACTTCTAAAATTGTTTAGTGTCACAACGTATACTTACGAAGAAAGTTCTGAGTAAAGCCCTTTACAGACTTTTTAAATTAAAACTCAATCTAACATTGACATATTCGATGATAACTAAAGAATTTATTTATTGGTTGCTATGGACTAAGGTTGTTACGGTTCATGCGGCTACTTGGCATTAAATTATATACCATATGGACTCAGAAAATGTTCAGCATTTCATTTTTCATTTAGAAATGACCTTTCAATTTAAAAAAAAATAAAAATGTTTTTAGACCATTCACAGTTGGGTACCAAATTAACTGTGCTCTACTCAGAACCACAGACCTAAGAGATAGAGTAACAAGGTCAACAAATCACCAAAACATATCCCACACAAAGGTTGCTGCGCAAGCACCAAAGGTGCGCTTGAACTCTGTATCCCGAATCCGGGGCAAGAAACATTAACTTTTGATTTACACCACCATTACATAAAACGGCTATTTGAGAGACTTTTCTTTCAAGTATCTTTCTTCAAACCTTGAAAATTCCCTACCTAACTTTGGAATGCTATCAGCTCCTCTATCCACTTATCGAATCCTTCCAATGATTTTTGTTTTTATTTCACCATACTTATGTACGGAGTATAATCTACAGCTATATTCAATTGTGGTGGTCGTTGATGATCAACGGAGTAGAACGTCGGCAAGAATGTGCTACTTTTGAAATTTCAAAATTTGACTTCAAATTCCGATAGAGCATCAAAAGGTAGAATATGAATGTCTCTAACACCAACTTCGTATATCTTAGGAAATATGGTGAAAATGGCGGGAAAAAAGCAATAATAATAATTACTTCTTGATTAATAAATAAATATAAATGCATACATATTTTAAACCAAATAATTTAACTTGCTTGAGTTAATACGGAAATAAGCAAATGCTTGAAGAGATACTTAAATCTACGTTTCCCGATGTTTGGAAAAGTGCACACCCATTTTGAAACGTAGAAAATTGTTTTTAAAATCAAGTTCTGAGAAAACCATGCGCTTGTTAAACGTGTTGCCTACCTATTATTTTTTATTTCTAATTAAATACAACTAAAATGCAATATTATTAGTATTATTATTGTTAAATAGGGGCTCAGAATAGATATTTGCGGTACATCTGATGTAAAGTTTGACTTTGAAATCAAATTAAAACTTTATTTATGCTGGTGACAAAGTTATACAACCCATGATTCACTTATACTAGTCAACTTGATACCATTTTTTTAAATTAATTTTATGAATCGAGGATCCTAACATAGGTTCAGCTTGAAAAAAAAATATGTCGGCTAAAGAATTTAATACAATACTCGGTGCGTTAAGCCTTTTACCTTCGTCAGTGTTGTTATAGGCTACCGGACGCGTAATGTAAATAACTATCGTTTGTCTGAAATGCTAGTATTCAGCCAATTTTTGCTTAGTAATACACAATTTTGGTTTTTTAAATAGAACACCCTCTATATTTTTAGACATTTTAAAACAGCACTGAAAATACTTTACGATAGCATGCTTAAACTAAAACTTTGAAACTTATTCTTTTATTAAAATGAATTATTTGCCCAAAGAAAGTCATGACATATGCAAAATCACTAACAATTGAACAAGATATGCAAAACAAATTCCACTTGTCTTTAAAAATACCTCATGAAAACAATTGGAAACTAAGTTTTTTAAATAAAACAATAAAATATTTTTGAATTGTATTTTTTGAACAAAAAACTAGTAGGCCGTGAATTAAGTTGGTTTGACAATGTAGGCTGCATACTGGCATTAAAAAAAAGCTTTTTTTGATATCTCTATTATTAATGAAGTTACGAGTTGTCTAGCAATGTACAAACACCCTCGAGTTATTCAATTTTGCGGTTTTTTCTATAATTGTTAACTAGGTGTGCTGTTGGTACTGGCTGCTGGTGGTGGACGCTGTCCTGTTGATGGGTTTTGTAGGTTTTCACTACTAAAATTTTTTTTTTATTTTATCATGAATTCAAAACATTGTCAAACGTACTTGGTTCTTCGGAGGAGGCTTTTTCTATCGTTGTTAACTAAGTGTGCTATTGGTACTGGCTGCTGGTGGTGGATGGAACAAGCATATTCCGATAATTTTTACATACATGCATGTATGGACAAAACGCATAGTATTTTAAATACAAGCAGAAATAATTACTACCTTGTTCATGTCTATAATACCACTATTAGTCATAAAAGTTAGTGTAAAACTAAAGGACTACAGAGGCAGCTATACGTGCCAACATAAACTATCTTACTGAACCAAGAGCATCTAGACTAGATAGTAGGCCATTCATACTATCCTCTTCTGAACTTAAAACAATATGAACAAGCATACTGCTATCCAGAAGCTCACGATTCAAAACAATTCTAACAAATACGATATTTTGAATTTAACTAGTGATATCGTAGCACTTCTGATTTACATATTTAAAATGTTTATTTTATGAACTCAGAGTTGTTCATCTGTAGGAGATGTCATTTTCACTGCCGTACATGTAAAATTTGGTTTTTTCCTGTATAGGACTTCCTGTGCTGAACTAAAATAAATAACTTCTTTGCACTGTTCTATATTCACAATCAGAAGAACTATAAGGTTTTTCTCCAGTATGGGGTTTTATATGTCAAACTAAACTATCGATACCTACTTCTATGCAAATTTCTGTATTCACACTCGGTACAAGCATGAGGTTTTTCTGCCATATGAGACTGGATATGGTTAGCTAAATCATCTTTCTGTGTTGTTGTGTATTCACAATTAGAACAATCGTAAGATTTCTCTCTCGTGTGAGACCAGATATGTCGTTCCAAGTGACTTTTCGGCGTTGCTTTGTAGTCACAAATAGTACAACAAAAAAGGCTTTTCTCCTGTGTAAGACCGCATATGTCTAACTAAATGACTGCTTTGTGCCGTTTTGTATTCTCAATTAGAACAACTAAAGTTTTCGCTCCTGTATAACACTTCATATGTCTAACTAAACTACTTTATTTGCAAAGTTCTGTATGAGCATTCTGTATGGCCATATGGTTTTTCTCCAATATGAGATTGGATATCGTTGACTAAATTACCTTTCCGTGTTGTTCTGTATTAACAATAGGGACAAACATACGGCTTCTCTCCTGTGTGAGACCGCATATATCTAAGTAAACTACGTATCTCTACTGCCGTGTATCCACATTCAGATTAATCGTATGGTTTTTCACCTGCATGTTTCCACATATATACGACTAAATGAGGTTTATGCTTTGCTTTGTATTCACAATACGAGCAACTGTACCGTTGACTCAAGTATGAGATCTCGTATGTACTGTTCAATAAATATTGTAGCAAATTCATGGATGTCCTTCATGCTTTCTCCAAGTTCTTGCGTAGTAGGTAAATTATTGGGATTTTCATATTCCTTGCCTTATGCGATAGAATCGTATGATTCTAAAAATGATCATATAGAGCTACTTGCTTAGTGTTTATTGAGGTTATTTAAAGAAAGAAATGCTGCCTTTATACGATAGGAACTACCCAACATTGCAACATGCCAAACCTATAATACAGCCAGATTATAAAATACTGTCATGGCTCGATGTTATTTCATTATGTTTTTACTATTGTAGTATTGTGTATGAATTGGCCGTCAGGATCGAGAAAGTAAACAATAAGGGCGGCAACGCTGCTGGTGATTTGACCTAAAATAATCGGCGCAGTAAAAGTGCGCACTGGTGGGGACGTAAACTGCAAGATTACCCTTTTGCGGTTACTGGAATAATTCTTCTTAACATAGAATTTCGGCTTACGTTAGTAGTTCTTTTGAATTACAATTGATCTAAGGAAAGTTCGGTTCATCTTTCCAGATTGTAATGGCCGGCGATTGTGGTTGAGATGTAATTCAATATTGTCTTTGTTGCTGGCTCATCCTCTAAACAGGTTACTTAAAATTTCATGTGATTCCATGTAAGTAAGACTCAGAGTAGGGAAACTTCTTAATATTTTGTAAATAAGTATAAACAAGTATTCCTAACCGAACTTCGTTGTACATTTTATTTTCAGACATTGTATTTACTATACCCGCATTCTTCATAATAATGGACTTGGAACCTGAATCAGTTGAATATTATTCCCCTAATGAAGTAGCCACCATGTTACATGAGCCACTGACAAAACATGAAAGTAAAGTAGTCTCAAATTTATATGTTCAGCAACAAACTTTTCAAGATACTATAGACAACACATTTCACGAATTGGATGTTAAACAGGAGAAAGTGGAGATAAAAGATGAATTTCTTGATTCGTGTGCAGCAAGTGGAAGTTTCTTAAAAGAACAATTACTCTGCAGGGTTTGTAAATATGAATCAAAAGGCAAAAGTAATTTCTTGGAACATATGAAAACTCATGGGGAACAATTTAACACATCTTTCATTTGTGAAGATAAAACTGCAGGGAAATGTAAGTTAGTTAACCATTTCGAGACCTGTACAAGTGAAAAATCTTATTTGCTTTCTAGGCGATTTAGTGAAGCATATGGTGACGAATACAGGAGAAAAACCACATACCTGTTCCATTTGTGAATATAAAGCACGATATAAAAGTGTATTAATTCTACATATGAAAAAGCATACAGGAGAAAAACCTTATTTATGTTCTATTTGCAATTATAAAACAGCTTGGCAAAGTAATTTAGTTAACCATATGAAAACGCATACGGGAGAGAAACCTTATTCTTGTTCTATTTGCGAATATAAAACAGTAAAAAAAGGTAATTTAGTAGACCATATAAAGACTCATTCAGGAGAAAAACCGTATTCATGTTCAATTTGCAATTATAAAGCAGCACGAAAAGATTCTTTAATGCTCCATATAAAAATGCATACAGGAGAAAAACCTTATACATGTTTTGCTTGCGAGTATAAAACAGCTCGGAAAAGTGATTTAGTTCAACACATGAAAACACATACGAGAGAAAAATCTTATTCATGTTCCTTTTGCAATTATAAAACAGCTTGGAAAAGGGATTTCGTTCATCATATGAAAGCGCATATGGGTGAAAAACCTTATTCATGTATTGTTTGCGAGTATACAACTACTCGGAAAAGGGATTTAGTTCAACATATGAAAACGCATACAGGAGAAAGACCTTACGTATGTTCTATTTGCGGTTATGAAGCAGCACGTAAAAGTCATTTAGTTAGACATATGAAAACGCATATGGGATAAAAACCTTATTCATGTTCTATTTGCGAGTCTTAAGCAACACGTAGAAATCATTAAGTGGACTACATAAAAACACATACAGGAGAAAAACCTTAATACATGTTCTATTTGCGGATATAAAACAGCATGAGACGATGTTTTAGTGTGCCGTATGAAGATGCATACTGGATAAAAACCTTATTAATTTTTTATTTCTGAATATAAAACAGCAAAAGTTACTTTCGTAAACCATATGAAAACACATAAGGAAAATACAATCTTTTGAAATGTGGTGTTACAGGAGAATGTTGAGAATATCGTGGACGGAAAGAAAAACAAATTCGGAAGTGTTGGAAGAGATGGGAAAAGATTATGAATTAATAAAAACAGTTAAAGTGAGAAAATTGCAATACCTGGGACATATTACGAGAGGTGACGGATATGAAATATTGAGGGTAATAATACACAATAAAAAAAAAAAGAAGTGTGGGGAGAAGAAGGATTTCGTGGTTGAGGAATCTGAGGGAATGGTTCGGTTCTTTCTCAATAGAACTATTTAGAGCAGCAGGAAATAAAATAAAAATATCAATGATGATATCCAATCTCCGCTAGGAGACGGTACACAAAGAAGAAGAATGAAGACACATACAGGAAAAACACTATTCATGTTCTGTTTGTCATCATAAAGCAACACAAAAGGGTAAATTAGTTTCCTATGAGGACATACTGCAAAAAAAAACGTATTCTTGTTTTATTGGTGAATACAAAGTCGTATGAAAACCTAGGGTCAACCGGGGTGATTGTGACAGAAACATTAATTGTGAACAGTTTTCTGTTGAATTCCATTACGGGTGTTGTGCAATAAGTTTTGACTCCCTAGACTTTAAGTGTTATATTATAAATGTTTACAGACCACCAAATAGTGATCTAAGCGTCGTTTTCTTACAGTTAAACTCCACATTGGCATTTTTTAGTAAAAGCTGTAAAAGTATTTATCTCTGTGGTGATTTAAATATAAATCTTACTGCTAATTTGTCAGAAAAGCAATTATTTTTAGATTTTTTGTTCAGCTTTAATCTAACATATACCTCTAGTGAAGCACCTAGAGTAATGATGAATAAAGATAATTGCTTATCTTCAACTAATATTGACTATATTATAACGAATATTGGAAGGCCTGGTGAAACCATTGTTGTTCAGCCCAACTTGGATGATCATTTGGCGAAGATATATAATTTACAAATACACCTCCCTTCCAGTAATAAACATCTTGACATTCTTATAGAATGATCAATAAGAGTAACTTAAACTCCGTAAGAGCTTATATATCTAAAGTCAACTTTGCTAGTGTTTATAACTGCTCGCGCCATACTGATGAAAGTTTTGGTGAATTCATGTCTATTTTAAATTGGGCAATAATTATTAACTGTCCTTTACGACGCAGAAGTAAATATAAAAGTGACAAATTCAACAAATGGATAAATAGTGCAGTTTTCAATGCTGGTAAAGAATTAAGGAACTTGTTTGGCTAGCAAAGCAAGTTAATTCTGAGAAGATTCATCAGCTTTATAAAGATAAGAAAAAGGAATATAATCGTCTGGTTACTGTCACTAAGAAAAATTATTATAATTCATTGATCATCAACTCCAAGAACCAACAAAAGATGCTTTGGGACATTGTAAATTGCAGATTGGGTAAAACCAAAAGTAGACCCAAAGTTTCACGAAAATACGGACATATTCTAAATTCTAATCCTAAATTGGTTGCAAATCAATTCGCTACCCTATTTTGTTAATGATAACGCACACTCATGTACCGTGTCTTGTAGTAACGCCAACACTTTCTTTTTATATCCCACTAACAAAGAGGAAGTTATGGGCATCATTCGTAATCTAAAAAACACTAAAAGTGCTGGTATTGATAATATATCTATTAAAATAATAAAGATCGCATGCTATGAAATCATTCACCCACTGCTCTACATTATTAATTTAATTTTCCAGCGTCCTTAAAAACCACTTTTAGTGCCAAACCTATTTCCATACTGAGTATATTTTTAAAAATAATTGAAAAAGTTATTCATAGTAGAGTGTTTTCTTTTTTAGAGAAATTCAACATAATTACCAATTTTCAGTTTGGATTTAGGCCAGGTAGGTCGACAGAGGGCGTGGCTAACAGTTTCATGGAGAACGTTTATATAAAGCTCGATAAGGGTGAACCTGTGGCCGCAATTTTTTTCGACCTATCTAGTGATTTCGATAGCTTAAACGTCAACTTTGTTGCCAATAAATTACAAGCTTTAGGCTTTAGGGGTCCGGCATTAAAATTTTTGAAATCATATCTTGTTAATCACAAGCTGTGTTCGAAAATTGCTGACAACATTTCATGCTCTTATAATTTGCCTATAGGTGTGCCCCAGGGATCTGTGCGGGGACCTCTTATATTTATTTTATTTGTTAATGATCTGAGCCATATAAATGTAAACATGCTGTTGATGTACAGAGATGATACTGCGGTAGTGGTCTCACTCAGAGTTTAGAAGATTTAGAGGATGAAGCAAGTTCTGTAGCTTTCGAATTTTATACATGGTGTACAAAAAATAAGCTCATGGTAAACATTAGTAAAACGGCTTGTATACATTTTCGTTACAAGCCAGGAACTGATCTCAATCTTCATTTTAACTGTAACAGGATAAAAGTTTCAACCGCTGAATCTACTAAGTTTCTCGGAGTCGTCGTGGATAATAACTTAAGTTGGAAATTTCATGTAGATGAGGTATGTAAAAAGCTAAACAAGGCATATTTTAGTATTAAGGCTCTTACAAATATTTATTACTCTTTAGCTTATTGTCACCTTTCTTATGAAGTCTCTTTATGTGGTGATTGTGTGTTTAGTAAGCAAATTTTTATATGTCAGAAACAACTAATAAGAATGATTTTTAACATCAACACAAGAGATAGTTGCAAACCTATTTTCATAGATAATAAGATAATGCCTTTTCCCTGCTTATATATCTACAAATGCTTATTATATATCAAAAATGAACAAGAACTTTCATAACTATGACACAAGATATTCCAACTTCTAAACTGTAGATGCTCATAAATTAATGCGTTACGAGAAGTCACCAACATATGCAGGGAAAACATTCTTTAACATGCTTCCTAATGCTATTCGTGAGCTAACATACAATCGCTTAAAAAAACAAATCAAATGAATATTACTCTCCAAATGTTATTACTCTGTGGAGGAATTCCTTAGTGATAAGTCCATAACATTGTAAGTGTAATAACCTGTCCATGTTATGTTTGTCTGCTGTATTTTTTGTAATGTGACTATTTTCATACTGTCTACAACAGTCTGATGAAACGTAATAAATTATTATTATTAATATTATTATAATTTACAAAGCTAGTATTCCCAATGTAATAAAATTTAAAATTTTAAATATTTTTATTTAAAATTTGCACCACTCACTTTTCGTACTTTATTTATCATTTTTATTACTTCTAGTAAACTTCCAGATTTTATATGTTTTAATACATTTATGCAAGGTGTCACATTCACCCCTTAATAGGCTGACTAGAAATTTTTAATAAAAAAAGAGTATGCTTGGCAACTTTGTTGAAACCAAAATTTTAAATAACAAAGAGAGTAATAACGCGCTACCAGCAAAATTTTATTCCAACGTGGACATTGCCATGCAAAAAATTTAATTTCATGTGGTTTAGGTTGCAGAAAAAACACAGACAATATTTCTGTGGCAATACCAACTGAAATGCTTTAAATTCTGATCGGTGAATAAAATAAATCTGACTATTCAATTCACCTGTCATCTGTCAAAAAGTGACCAATAAAAATTCAGAATTTTGACGTTTCTTGACCAATCAAAACAAAAATCAGTGGATATATCTTCCTAGAAGGTATTCAAGTGACTATTTTAAACAAATGTGATTTTTATTAGAAAAAGTCAATATTAGTGTTCTGTTACTATAGAAATTGCGTAGTTTGTTGCTAGATTTACTGAAAACTAATTTGAAAAAGTAGTTTGGTTCATTGAATAGTCCTTCGAATGCCATTCTTAGTCCAAGTCAAGTAAATTATTTTTGTGGTAGTATTACTACTCATGTCCATTGCGCTTGGAATTACGACTCGTGCTATCGCACTCGTCGTAATCGTACCAAAGCGCAATGGACATTCGTGATACCACAGCAAAAATAGTCGACATAACTTTGACTACTCATGGTATTATAAGTAAATATCCGTTACAAACCACATAAATGAATTAAAATGAAGTGAACACATAATTATGATGCTCCTGTTTACTTTTTATATTACCTAATTTATTTACTCATGGTATAGTCGTAATCCGCTTGCGTCCGAGTTTATATAGATACACTTCGCATTCTGAGGCTGGTTGGCCTGCAGAGTGTACATATTTCGCTTAACAAGTTGTGCAAGTGCAATGTTTTCTCTCAAATATTATCCCGTGAGGCAAATTTATAAAAATTTTTGAAACAAAATCGAATAAGAGTATTAAGAATATTTAAATAAATTAAAAAGAGTATATTGATATCTGTTTTATAAAAAGTAAGAGTAAAGAGGATATTATTTGGAAAAGAGTATAATACTCTAAAAAAGAGTATGTCTGGTCACCCTACCCCTTAAGTTGGCATGAATGTGACATCCCCATGGGGCGATTGTGACACTCTTCAATAATTCTCTAAATACACCTTTGAATTGAACTGGGGAATTTGTGACAACATTTCTTGTTAAAGAAGTGTATTTTTGGGCATGTCATGTTTGGTTTATTATTTTTTTTAAGTTTAAACATACTGTACACGATTAAATATACTAACTATTCACAATTAAACTTATTAACTATACAGGATTAAACAGTAAACACACTGTAACATATGAAACAACACAAAAAAGTAGCTAATTTAAGTTTAACAACTACATTCTTACAGTTCAAAAACGTCTATAGGTCTAGGAAATTGCACACACAGTCTCAATTCTTGACAATGAATCTCGGGATCTGGTAAGGCTCCCAGTATTTGGTCGTATTTCATATAGGACACGCCCTTTTCATTATAAATAAAATTTTCTTTGGTAGAATCGACTTTCAGTTCCTCATCAATATCAAGTCCAGATTGCACAGAACATACATAAGGGTGTTAGAATTAAATTTAGAAAATATTAAGGGATTATAATGGTTAAAATTAATTTGGATTTATTCAGGTTTAAAGTGGGAATATGAATGGAAAATAGCTATTTGAAAAACAGATGGATTTGAAAATAAAATAATATTGTATAAATTGCAGTTTGAAACAAATGACAAATACTTAATTTGAAATAAAATAATAGAAATTTAGTAGGTTTAATTCAAATATATTAAGACTAGAGTGTATAAAAAGGAATTTGATATCATTAGGAAATTTGTTTTAATTATTGATAACAAATTTTAAAAATGTAGTAAAACGAATTTGGTGTAATTAAAATTTTTTAAAATAACCCTCTTTTTATTGATAAATGTTTTGACTAATACAAAAGGGCATACTTAAAATCTACGTGGTGAATAAAAATGAAATTTTAAAAAGAACAAGAAGAAGCAAAGACTTAACTAATGAAGATTATTGGTATGTGGTAAAAAACTAATGGATAGCAGAATTATTCTACAAAAGTAAATCAATTTTATTGGTAAAGTCCATTTGACATATTACATTAATCAAAGTGGATTACGTTAAGCTGTTTGGTGCTAAGTGGGACTTCCAAAGGAGGATCATCGGGTAAAAGAAGCACATTCCAGCAGGGTTGCAGATGCGGTAGCAAGTAGATGTCTGCAGGTTTGCTCTGTTTGCTGAGTGCTGTAAAAAAGGTGAAGTTTGCTGATCTTCGACGGTTAGGACGTCTTGTCTGCCTGTGAACAGTGCATTGCGGGAAGGTGTTTGAGAGGGTCTAGTAGCAGGTTAAAAGGAGGTTGACATCTGGAAACGTTGTGCGGACCAAATGAAAGGTGAGTAATTTCTTATTAAAATCATAACTAGAAACGAAATAGAGACAATTTAAAGGTGAACTAATTAAGAAAGAACAAAAATCCTGAAAGAGGCTAACAAGCTGAAAGGAACAAAAGTGTACATAAATGAAGATTACAGTAAAGAACTACAAGCACAAAGGAAAGAGCTCATACAACACATGAAAGAAGCACGAAAAAGCGGGTATATAGCAAACATTAGTTATAACAAACTAATAGTAAATGGAGAAAAATACACTGTCGAAGATACAAGAAAATGGCGAAAAGAAGAGACAATCACGAGGATAGAAAAACGGAGAGCAAAACAACAACAGTCAGCGAACGGTCACCCGAGACAAGCGAACAAAGGAAAAAAATGTTAAAGATAACGCCAACAACTAGAGTAAATTAAAAAAAGTAGAAAATAAAAAAGTAAGAATGAAGAAGAAAAGACAACGACGGCAGTGATCAAGGATATGAGTATAAAAAGAAGCAAAAGAAAAACGTATCGTAACAACGAACAAAAAAGAACAAGATGCAAAAATCAACGAATAAGGATAGGATCATGGAATGTGAGAACTTTATTACAACCAGGCAAACTGAAAGAAGCAGCAACGGAATTAAGAAAATATAAAGTAGAAATAGCAGGAGGACAGGAAATAAGATGGGGAGGAATAGGATGAATCGACAAAGGAGAATACGCAATCTGGTATGCAAATGAAGACGAGCAAGGATATGGAGGAACAGCATTCATTGTAAGAGGGAAAATGAAAAAAACAAGTAACGCTATTTAAGGCTATCAATGAAAGAATCTCATATATACGAGTAAGAAGCAAACCATACAATCTATCAATCATTAATGTATACGCACCAACAGAAACAGCAGGAGAAAATGAGAAAGACATTTTTTATCGCAAACTGGAAGAAACTATTGAAAAAGTATACAAACACGATGTTGTAATGTTAATAGGCGACTTCAACGTGCAGATAGGGAAAGAAGACTGGATATAAGAAGTAGCATGGAAACAAACAGCACATGTGAAAACAAACGACAACGGACAAATGCTATGTAATCTAGCAGCCGCAAACGAAATGCAAATAATGAGCACTGAATTTATGCACAAACAACATAAAATCACATGAATCCACCCAAATGGAAATAATAGCAACCAAATTGACCATGTTCTAGTGAAAAGAAACCACTCTAAATCTATGAATGACGTAAGAACATACAGCGAGGCTAATATAGACTCAGACCACTTCCTAATGATAACCGAAGTAAAAATAAGAAAACCCCAAGAGAAGAAATAATCGAAGAAAAAATGATGGAATATAGAAAAATTAAAAGAAGAAACGATATCACAAAAATATAAAGCGGAAATTAAGAAAAAATTAGAACATAGAAGAAAGACAGAAAATATCGAAGAAGACTGGAATCAAATCAAGAATACAATAGCAGAAGCGACAGATAACACAATTGGACTTAACGGAAAAACAACGAAAAACTACTGGTTTGATACTGAATGTAAAAATTGTATAAAAGAAAAAAATAAGTCCAGGAAGAAATGGCTTGATACAAAGGAAGAGCAAGACAAAATAGGAAAATCACACAATAGACGAAGGAGAAAAGACATTGAAAGAACAACTAGGAAACTTACAAAAAGCACCAGATATAGAGGCAGTACAAGAACATATAACAAAGATGAAAAATAGAAAAGCCGCGGGTAGTGACAACATATGTGCCGAAATGATAAAACAAGGAGGAGAGGAACTGCAGCAAAGAATTCAAATTAATAACAAATATTTGGACGAAAGAAGAAATGCCGGAAGAATGGAGAATCGGACTAATAAAACCTATACCAAAAAAAGGAGACAGGTCCAAATGTGTAAATTACAGAGCCATCACTTCATTAAACATCACGTACAAGATAGTAACGATGATAATAAAAAGTAGACTTGCAAAACATGCAGAAAAATTTTTAGGAGATTACCAGCTAGGATACAGAAACAACAAATCAACAACGGATGCCATACATACAATTAGACAAATCACTGAGAAAGGTTACGAATATGACATAGATCTATATATCCTATTTTTCGATTACAAACAAGCCTTCGATAGACTAATAAGAACAAAAATTATAGAAGAACTAAAAGCAACACAAACACCGGAAAAACTTACAAACCTAATTAAGATGACAATGAAGGAATCACGGGCTTCGGTCATACTCAGTCAAGGATCGACAGAAGCATTTGAAGTAAATAGAGGCGTGAGACAAGGCGACGCTCTATCGGCGCTGCTATTTATCATAACTCTAGATAGCATTATTAAAGATACAAAGCAGAACGGTACAATCAATAACAAATCAGTGCAAATATTAGCCTACGCAGACGACATCGCAATAATAGCAAGAAGAAGAGATGGACCAGATAGTACATAGTATAATAGAAAAAAATCAAAAGAAAATACATGCATTGCAACAGGAAACAAAAAACATTGAGAGAAATACAAATTGATAAGTACAAGTTCGAAGAGGTAGAAGCATACAAATATCTCGGGGGCCTGATACATTGAAGAAATGAAAGAGTGAACACAAAACATAGAATCCACTAGGGATACAAATCACTATATGCAAATACAAAATTACTGAAGAATAAGAGGCTAAGCAGAAGGACGAGAATACAAGTATACAAGACAATGATACGACCTATTGTAATGTATGCAGCAGAAACAGCAAGTTTAACAAAGAAAGAAGAGGAACAATTAAAAATTTTTGAAAGGAGGATCATTAGAACAATCATAGGACCAAAGAAGGAACGGGAAGATGAAATAAGACTACTAATGAATCACGAGATAGATCAAATATTGAACGGTGAAAACATCGTAAGAGTACACAAGGCACAAAGAATTAGATGGTATGGACACTTATGCAGAAAAGAAGAAACACACAGAGAATAATCACGAAATGGCCACCACTACACACACGACCGAAAGGAAGACCCAAATCACGATGGAAGGAACAAGCAGAAGCAGACATCAGAAAAATAAAAATAATGAATTGGAGAGAAGTATTGCAAAACAAGAAAGAATGGAGGAAAATCGTACTAAAAGCGAAAACACACGCAGACCTATAAAGCCAAGAGAAAGTAAAAGACAACGTGGAATAATCCCCACAACAAAAAGATTCAAGAGTTCGCAAGAACAGCTTAAATTTCTTCGGAAATGTACAGATCAAGATATTATATTATTATTATTAATTAAGAAATAATTACTTACTGTGTTTTAAATATTGTTGTGTACCGTTGTAAAGATTAGGTATTTTTCACTTGAATTTCAGATTTGTTTTGACAGTTGGTTGACATAAGTATGGTGACTTATGCAAATGAGATTAAAAATATTAGAACATTAATTTTTCAGAAATCGAGTAACTAGATAAAAACGATTAACTTTTTAAAATTTTTTCAAATAAGGTGAAAAATCTTTGATAGATTTTATTCATTTTTTGGCCATGCGTTTGTACCAGTAAACTACACATTTTGAAAAATAAACCCTAATTTCGAAAATTACAGGGTGTTTAAAAACTTCGTCACAATAAATTATCCATCCATATTTTTTTAACCTCCTGTATAATCACTACCAATTTTTCTTTCTGAATAGTTACTTTAATTTAGAAGCTATTTTCTCTCTTTTACAATTTTAGTCGGGTAAACGGTTTAGCAACAAAAAAATATTTTCTAAATCCTTACAAGCCTGAATCAGTAATTGTAACTTAACACTAGGCTTGTAGGGATTTAAAAAATATTATTTTGTGGCTAAACCGTTTACCCGACTAAAATTTTGTAAGAGAGGAAATAGTTTCTAAATTAAAGTAACTATTCAGAAAAAAAATTGGTAGTTATTATACAGGGGCTTAAAAAATTTAAAAAAGTTAACCGTTTCTAAAGCCCTCTAGCGGCTAAACTAAGCAACTTTGTATATAGGTAAGTTGAGTTAAATCATTATATTTTTGCTCAAGGAATCTACACTGTTCCGTTGCGACACTTATTTAGGAACACCCTGTAGAGACTCTGATCTAAGATTTAAAAAACACATTAGTCTTAATATTCAAAAAGCTTATGCAAATTTGAAAACATTTATTGTAATAGGCTCATACTTAGGAATACAAAAAAACGTTTGCTAGAATCCTTAGTTCTGTCTAATTTTAACTTTTGCTATTCAGTATACGGCCCTTGTCTAGACAGTACTGATGCAACCAGGATACAACGAATACAAAACTGTTGTATGAGAATAATTTTTGGTGTAAGAAGGAGAGATTATGTTTCTCATAAGTTAAAAGAACTCAATTTACTCAATATGTTAAAGAGAAGAATGGTACATTCGTGTTCATTATTTTATAAGATCATTATTTTCAAAACTCCACCATATCTATTTAAAAAGATTACATTTTGCTGTAATGTACACTTGCTTTCAAAACTTTCGCGTACACATTCAAAATCAAGTAACAACGATTTTGCAAAATTTTAGCTGTGTGAACGGGTAATTTTGAGATTAGATTAAAAATGACATTGACAGCATGTGCTCTGTCAGTCGAGGCATTTTGACTTTTCAAAAATTTAAATGTCAGAGTTGATTAATTACAACCCTGATTTAATACAGCGAAAAATAGGTGTACGCGAAAGTTTTGAAAGCAAGTGTACATAATACTAATGTAAGGAGTAAAGGACTGCTTACGCGTGCCACCTCTCCATACAACTAGCATGTTTTTTCGCTCGTTTTCATATAATATTGTTAAGTTCAACAACTTCTTCTTCTTCTTACAGTGCCTATCCTAGCGGATGTTGGCGACCAATAAGGCTATTTGTACCTTGGTACAAACAACTCCTTGCCATCTTTATTTAAGGAATCAGTGTGTTCAAAATTTAATACCAGTATCTTCTCTTGTTTTCTAAATAACTAAATACCTTCTTACACCAGTGGTCACTTCAATAAGTTGTCCTTGTTATGAAGGGGCCTGGACACAACGCCCACTGGTCACAAACCCCAACTCAGAATTTGGTCATAACGCCCAACTTCGATTCTGGTCACAACGCCCAACTTGGTCACAACGCCCAATTTTGATTTTGATCAGAACGCCCAACTTGGTCATAACGCCCAAAAACGATATTCGTCACAACGCCCAACTTGGTCACAACGCCCACCGACGCCTGTTATAGGAGGGAGCTATCGACGCCACTGAAACCACCTTTTTGGTCATAACGCCCAACTTCGATTTTGGTCAGAACCCCCAACTTGGTCACAACGCCCAATTTCGATTTTGGTCACAACGCCCAACTTGGTCACAACGCCTAACTTCGATTCTGGTCACAACGCCCAACTTGGTCACAACGCCCACTTTTGATTCTGATCACAACGCCCAACTTGGTCATAACGCCCAAGTTTGGTTTTGGTCACAACGCCCAACTTTGATTTTGGTCATATCGCCCAGGCGTCACAGAAAGTAAGAAAAATGTGTATCTAAAATGAATAATAATAAATTAAACTTTTAGGGTGAGGTAGCAAAATTTTCAAGTTCCCGTAAGTAGTATTAATATTATTTATTTTTGATAATAATTCAGTGGCGTAGTGTGTTGTCCAAAAGAGTTTCTAAATTCGGATTATAACATAAAGTTATATTTTTTATAGGGAACACATAGTTAGCTGTGGCATTATGAGAAAGGTGATCTTTTTTCCCATTTCAGTGACATATGTCGCATGGGATCGATTTATTCATTTTCACTACTTTATAGTAACAATTCACAATTTTTAATATTTCGTCGTTTTCTAGTTGAAGGCTTCTGCCATTTAGAATATAAGTGATTAAACGAAGTTTTTGGGTTGTTACAATACCACCGTTTGATTGGCAGACTTAATAACGTTTGATTGTTGCTTATAATATTATATATATTGTCCTTCATACATCCATTTAACAGAACATTTTATTGTCCATTAAAACCTCTGCAGCTTCTTAAATTAAAAATGCATTTGCAAAAATTTAAATATCCTACTTCATATACGAGGGAGGTTCGAAAATATGAAAATTATTTAAAAATTTGACACAAAAATGAAATTTGTTAGCACTAATTTCGAATCAGGTAATATCCTGGTTGCTAAGTGAGGGGAAACTCAGGTTTGACAGTACACGTTTATCGTATCCGCTGATAAGTTAACTTTGAAGTATTTCATTTGGTAATACACAGGGTGGTAAGAAAAAATAGGAGAGACCAGAAAAAAATGTTTTCGAAGCAAGTAACTGTGACTTTATATTTGACACCTACTTTTAATTCTTCTTCAAATAACATTTTTGTCTATTTTGAAAAATAAGGGTACTTTATTCTTGAACCATTTTTATATTTTTGAACCTCCCCCATATACGAAAGAATATATTTACATTTTGACAAGTGAATTTTTAGTTTGAGATGTAGGATTTTGTATCAGGAATAAAACTTTCTGATAAATGGATGATAAAAAACTCCATTTGTTACAAATTTATGAGGGACGGTATATGTTATATTCTACAGATTGGTGGTGGATAATGCGAACATAGGCAGTCCATTGAGCTAGAATACAGTTTATGGGCTTTGTATGCGTTAGACAGAAGTAGACATATATTGTTTAAAATCTAGTATCCTAGAATTCAGTGTTTTCTAAAAACAAAACCTTTTTATTCTGCGGATGCTAGATGTTAATCGCATGTAGGTCTGTTTATGGCTAACGCATACAAAATCCATAAACTGTATTCTAGCACATTTGATTACTTATGTTCACATTTTCCTCCACCAATCTGTATATTATGATATATGTATATCACTGGAATGGGAAAAAATCCTCTTACTCATGATACCACATACAACTATGGGTTCCATTTACAAAAATACAACTTTATAGTATAACTCGAATTTCAGAACTTTTTTGAATAACTGACTACCCACTGCATTCGTATCGAAAAAATGCGAGAAGAACGTCAAATTACTTTTATCTATTTTTATAAATAAGCGAGATATGGTCACAAAACGAAAAATCGAAAAATTAATTAATGTTTGTTTATAATTCGAAAACAAAAGACGGTATCCCATTTTGGTTTCCACCATTAAGTTTTTCTTGAAAAAATCATCGACATATAGAAATGGACCGCTAGTCAGAGCTGCGCGAGCCAAACAGGATAGAAAGAGAACGCATATGACTTGAGAACGCTCTGTCCTTGTTGGCTCTCAGTAGCGTATGGCGCGACCGCCCTGTCGCTGTGACGTCATTTTCTGTCGGCCAATAGAAGGCCGGCAGGAAAAGGAACATTTTCTGTCGGCTAATAGGAGGCCGGCAGGAAAAGAAAAGATAGTTCTTAAAATGTTCTCTTTCTCTTTCTAACGCAAAGAGTTGCGCAGTCGTCCATTAGCGGTCCATTTCTATATGTCGATGGAAACAATATCGAGGATGGGGGTTCATTTTTCCATATCTCATATACTTATCGAGATTCCCTATGAAAACATCGAAATTTCCCCAACCTGTACACTCTGCGACAGCGACCGCGTTTGTTCAGGAAAATAAATTTGAACCCGCTTAGTAAAAGAAACGATAATTAGCTATTGTAGGTATCGGAATGTTAAGAATTTGCTACGTCTTGTAATGTCTATGACGTATTCTGAATTTCCACCCATTGAGTTTTCCGTCGGAATTTTAATTCCTCTAATGTTCTCTCGTGGAAGGCACGTTGGATTGAAATGACAGAATTGGTTAAATTGCTAGTTATCTGTATACAGATTGGTGGCGGAAAATGTGAACATACGTAATCAAATGTGCTAGAATACAGTTTATGGACTTTGTATGCATTAGAAACTTTATAAATTTGGGTGGAAGGTTCAATTTGTCACGTAAGGTAGTGCTAAGAATTTTTTTTTAAATTCAACCCCTAAGAGGGCGAAAAGAGGTAAAATGGGTTTTTACGAATTCCTTAATGTCTCTTACACCCGGTGTTTACTTGCAAAGATTTTCAATGCAAATGCTTAGAAACGTATTTCAGGATTTTTCCCTAATCAACCCCTAAAGGTGCAAATATGCGTTCGGGGTGAATTTTGAAAAATTTGCCCCTAAGGGGGTAAAAAGAGGTAAATGTGTTTTCACAAATTCCGCAATATCTCTTGGACCCGGCTATCGCCTCGTCAAAAGAGGTAACATTCTCACGTTCTAAAATCATTAATTTCGCGCATTTAATACAAAAATAGCATTTTCCAACTCATACATTTATTGAGGTTTTTCCTAAAAAAATTGAACTTAATATATCCAAAAAACTTGACACTTGACAGTTTGACATATCGTTAGTTACCAAAGTACACTGTGTTATTTCCTATTTTATTATTTACAAAAACCACAATAATTTATTCGGTAGTGATTAATAGTAATTTACGATACAAGTGCGTAAAGCTAGTCTTTATAGTCACGAGTGGGGCAGAGTTAAAACCCGAGTGAGCGAGCGTATTAAGCCCCGCGAGTGACTAAAGATGCTTTACGCATGTGTATCGTACAATATCTACGATAAAATCTACAAAACACGTAAATATAAGAAACATATTTAAATGTAAATTGCAAACGGTCCTAATTTTGCGTGGTTAAAAATTTTAAAACCGTTGCTACTGACGACGTGCCGAATGAAATCTTTTAAACACGTTGCTGCTGACGACGTAAACTAATGAAAACATGTTATTAAACAGTCGTTTTACAAACTTAAAATTGCCAACTAAAAGTCAATTTTAGAGACATGAAAATTATGAAACGAAGCCGAAGGCTGAGTTTCATAACATGTCGAGTGCAATAACACTTTTAGCACGAGTTTGCATACAATATTTTTTCTACGACCTTAAATTTTCTGTTATTAATCCCTAAATGTCGATTTAACAAAGCTTTGCATTTATGACAGTTATAATTTATATCATAATAAAGAGATGGCCTTGACGCGCAGATGAATGTTTGTGAAGACAGCACTGTCAAAGTCAGTTATCAAAGGTAATTATAATAGTACACATCTGACTTTATTCATTAGATAACGCTTTAATTATTTAAAAAACACTTTACCTCTAACGCAAGAAGTAACTAGAATAACTTTACAATCTCACTTCCAGTTCGAAATTGTAGTTTTATAACCTCACTTTCCTTTATAACACATGTGCTAAAAGTAAACACTGATCTCATTTGAAACACGCTAAATTATAAAACGTCACTTTTAGTGAAAAAAGCTAGCTCTAAAAGGCCTACTTTTAGTGGTGGTCGTAAAAAAAAATGTAGACACCACTCCGCTGCCGACCGAGCTTATAAGAATATTACTGGACAAACGCTCCAAAAAAACCGCGACTTTTTCCAACAATTTCAACACTTTCGTCTACAATATATTTTTCAAAATGTATGTTTGCTTAATATTTTTATTGACTTGCAATCCGACCACGTCAATCATGTTGCAATAAAAATAATTAAAATTCAACAGTATTCAATTACCACATACATACAGTCTGTTCTATAAAAAAGGCCCCGCCTTCTAGCTACTTTATTATTTATTTTAGACCCAATAAACCTTATATCAAATCAAATGACACATAAAAACCTACATTTTAACACAATCAACAAATTTTTATCTTCAATTGTTTCAGAGTGGTGACGTCACGTGCAATTTTTTTAAATGACACTGTATATATTTTTTGACATTTTCTGGTAGAGGTTTTTTTTCTGTTTTCAACAATATAAATATTTCATGCACTTGCATAAAAAAATTTTCGTGAAAAATTACAAAAACTTTTTCACAATGGAAGGCCATGTACAAAACTGTAAACAAAAGTGTAACTCAGAAAAACAAAACAAATAGTAGCCAAACGCTTTAACTGTCAGATTTCAGAATAATCTAAAGTGTTTATTGTTTTGTTTTTTTGAGTTACACTTTTGTTTATAGTTTTGTATGGTGGCCTCCCACCGATAAAAAAGTTTTTTAATTTTTCTCGAAAATTTTCTTATGTAAGGGCATAAAATATTTATATTGTTGAAAAGAGAAAAAAAACCTCTACCAGAAAATGTAAAAAAATATATACAGTGTCATTTAAAAAAATTGCACGTGACGTCACCACTCTGAAACAATTGAAGATAAAAATTTTTTGATAGTGTTAAAATGTAGGTTTTTATGTGCCATTTGATTTGATATATGGTATATTGGGTCTAAAATAAATAATAAAATAGCTAGAAAGCGGGGCATTTTTTATAGAACAGACGGTATATGGAAGTATAAGGTCTGCACACTTACTTGGGTGCCTGCACGTCTTCAGCTGTGAACGTCAATCTAGCCCGAAATTTCTATGAAAATGTGCTTAAAAAAAAAGTTGGGCGTTATGTGCAAAATCAAAGTTGGACGTTGTGATCAAAATCAAGCTTGGGCCAGAATCAAAAGTGGGCGTTGTGACCAAGTTGGGCGTTATGACCAGAATCAAAGTTGGGCGTTGTGACCAAAATCGAAGTTGGGCGTTATGACCAAAAATGTGGTTTCAATGGCGTCGATAGCTCTCTCCTATAACAGGCGTCAGTGGGCGTTGTGACCAAGTTGGGCGTTGTGACCAATATCGTTTTTGGGCGTTATGACCAAGTTGGGCGTTGTGACCAAAATAAAAATTGGGCGTTGTGACCAAGTTGGGCGTTGTGACCAGAATCGAAGTTGGGCGTTATGCCCAAATTCTGAGTTGGGGTTTGTGACCAGTGGGCGTTGTGTCATAGCCTCATTATAAACCTACAGGCAAACTGATAGTCATGTCACTAATATACTAAATTATTTCTATGGCATATAAGTCACTAAATTATCTTTATGGCATAAGTAATTATCTATAATATTAATTGCTCTAACTGGGTTAAGTGGAAGAGCAGTAATTTCACCAAAATTACTGAACTTCGCCTTTTGTTATCATGAATTGTAAGAGTTGGAAGAATTGGAATTGTTTATTTTATGTGATAACAATAAAGAAATTATTATTATTATTATTATTATTATTATAAAGATATAGTACTTTCTGATATTCGATATCTTAAGATCTTAAGCTTTCCCCTGTAGCTAAATATCGAAGCGTCATTATTACTTCGACACGAAGTGTACGAAGTATTGAAATTCCCTCATATCGAAAACCACTCTGAGTCAAATATCTCTAAAATTCGAGCCAACCGACTAATGAACCCACTATATCAAATCTCCGTCTCGGCGGTGCGGATCTTTTGGTGAAGATCCCAGCCCACTAGATCAATCCCCCGTATTGGGGGGTGCCTAAACGTGCTGTGCGGGAGATGTATGTTCGTATGTGTACACGATTCCGGTCGCCAGGAACCTTCCTGAAGTCTTGGATCGTTTTCATACAATAGGTCCTCCGAAAATGAAGGCAACATCAAATTTTGAGCTATGGTCGTCGACAAAAAAATTTTTGTTTTATTTTTATTTTTTTTATAAATAACTGGGTCATAGCATTTCATTGTATTAGCGAAACGGAGTGATGCTGAGTATCGAAGTATTCTTGGAA
Organism: Agriotes lineatus; assembly: GCA_940337035.1. Taxonomy (NCBI): domain Eukaryota; kingdom Metazoa; phylum Arthropoda; class Insecta; order Coleoptera; family Elateridae; genus Agriotes; species Agriotes lineatus. The sequence goes on along the minus strand of CALNHX010001185.1, from coordinate 186,011 downwards.
AGCACGGAAGGGCGCTTTTCTTGGGTGGGGGGTTCCGTATATTTAGCTTTGGAATACATTCTAGAAATTGGGTGTCAACTTTCTGAATTTTGTGTTTTATTTTATTGAAAAGCTTTTCAATGTAGCTTCTTCCATTCCTATTTATAACTATGCAAATCTTGTAATGTAATAAATTCATTTATTAATGTCATATTTCCTTTCTCCTTTCTGTCTTTTTATCCAAGGCTTCATCCAACATTTTCTTTGTCATCTTTTACTTTTTGCTTTAAAGAATAATGCAATACGTGTCATGGTTATGTTAAAACTACCCCTTTCATTTTTCGTGTCAACATTTTCTAAATAAAAATACACAGTACACTAGCCCAATAGCATAACCTAAAATTTGTTGATATGTGCATTTTTATGTATTTGCAGTTGGTAGCCTGGTTTCCAAACGTCATGCAATACACCCGAATTGTAGAAATGAAAATTAACAAGCAATATTAATTTGTACATGCAATTCTACGTGTTGTATTGCATTGCGCTAGTCTGGCTTAAATGACGTAAAGCGCCCTTTAGTGACAAAGAGTGTCAGTTTTTACAGTTATATAACATAACTGTAAATTGACTAATTTTTATGTTATTTCCTAGACAAACAGTCAAATAAATGTGATTGTAGAAATGTTTTATGTAAAATAAACCCACGAACATCGTGGTAAGTTATGGTGTTCTTGTTGCGGGACACACTGTATACCGTTGTAACGATAGCTCCGAGGCAAATTTTTGGCATACAAATAATTTTAATTATTTTAAATATGCTTTTTGCCATCTTGTTACATTTTAGCTCAGTATTTTATTGGAAGATTTAAGTGAGAGTCGCGCAGTGCGCGGCTCCGCGTCGCGCATCTTCAACGCAGCCGTTTTCCCCCACTATTTGAATCTCCCAGTCTGAATTTGAGATAACACGGGCCCCAAAAGCGTATAAAGCACGCGCTTCGGGCAGAATGAACCACCTGGGTTTTGCACAAGGTGCTGGTTCAGGTGACGTGCACAACCACCCTTTTCCGAACCCCGGTCGGTTTTGGCGCTGGTGAACACTTGGCTTCGGATCACGTGACAAGTTTTTATCTAATCCACCGATTTGGACATTGGCGCTGGTCCATGTGATGTGGTCATCTCCCCCGTAGTTTCTCTCGAACACCTTGTATGTTATAAATCGAAACTCTTCTAGGAAGTTACAAACCTGGGGCGTTGAACATTACATGAATTACCCGAATTCCTGCTGGATTTGTCTAATCTGTTTATATGTACTTGGTAAAAATGTGACCAGACTGATGACGAGTATTCTACATGCGGTCTTACCAAGCTTGTATACAAAAGTTTTACTGATTCCCTATCTCTAAAGTCAGAACAGATTCTTTACGTTACGAAATTATAGTAGCACAATATGGACAGAAGTGAACCTCTATCATCTATTAACGGACAATTAGCTTCAATACAACACAACCATTATTGACACATTTAATCTTTGTCTTCTTCACAGAATTATCCATTTTGGCCACTGCATCTACGAGTAGACGACACGAGCTGAACTTGACTTGTTGCTGGTGCCAGAGGGGTTGTCGTTGTATCTAGGAGTTCGGTTGTCCTTCCAGAAGAATATGATGAATCTTGTGTACGAATTAGATATTTTATTAAGGACGACATTTTATTTTGTAATATATGAGCACTGATAGACGTTTATTTTCGAATATTTTCTTTGGAAGCGTCAGCATTCCGTGACCCAAGCATAACAGCTATCGGTGGCCAAATGTAACTCGGGAATTACACAGTAATTTTCCCTGTTGTGTTATCGATATTTTTGGACCATCAGAGTAGAGACGTTACACCGTAGTAGTTCTTTTGAATTACAATTGATCTAAGGGCAGGTCAGTTCATATTTTCCTTATATGTATTACTTCTATATTGCTAGTAGGGCCTGGGAATGGCCGAAAATTTTACGCCGCCGACATAGTCTCACTCTGAGTATTAAGCGTCTCGTGCGCATGTCTGAGAATGCGAACTTCGCCTTTAGAAATGAATTTTAAACTTGACTACTTCTCCACCGCGCGGACGACGTAACCACGCCTGCGCATAGCTTATCAAATACATTGAAGAGTTGCTTGTCGGTCTCACTTATATTGTAACCCCCCACTCATAGCCGCTAGCAATATAGTAGATATTAAATACATGTATATGATATTTCCAGACTAATGGCCGGTGATTGTGATTGAGTTGTAATTTAATTTTGTCTTTGTTGCAAGTCCATCCTCTAAACAAGTTACTTCTTAAAATTTCATGTGATTCCATGTAAGTAAGGCTCAGAGTAGGAAGCTTGTTAATATTTTGTAAATAAGCATAAACAAGTTTACCTAATTGAACTTCGTTGTACATTTTATTTTCAGATATTGCATTTATTATACCCGCATTCATCATAATAATGGACGTGGAACCTGAAGCAGTTGAATATAATTCGCCTAATGTAGTAGCCAGCATGTTACGTGAACCACTGACAACAAATGAAAGTAAAGTAGTTGCAAACTTACATGTTCAGCAACAGATCTTTCAAAATACTATCGATAACATGACATATTATCACGAATTGGATATTAAGCAGGAGGAAGTAGAGATAAAAGATGAATTGCTTGAGTCGTGTGCAGCAAGTGGAAGTTTTTTAAAAGAACAATTACTCTGCAGGGTTTGTAAATATAAAGCAAAAGGCAAGAGTAATTTCTTGGAACATATGAAAACTCATGGGGAAAAATTTTACACATCTTTCATTTGTGAAGATAAAACTGCAGGGAAATGTAAGTTAGTTAACCATTTGGAGACTGCATAAGTAAAAGATCTTATATATTTTCTAGGCGATTTAGTGAACCGTATGGCGACGAATACAGGAGAAAAACCATATACTTGTTCCATTTGTGAATATGAAGCACGATCTAAAAGCGAATTAATTAGACATATGAAAAAGCATATGGGAGAAAAACCTTATTCATGTTTTGCTTGCGAGTATACAACAGGTCGGAAAAGTAATTTAGTTCCACATATGAAAACGCATACGGGTGAAAAACCTTACGCATGTTTTATTTGCGAGTATAAAGCAACGCAGAGAAGTTCTTTAGTGCTTCATATGAAAATGCATACAGGCAAAAAACCTTATTCATGTTTTGTTTGCGAGTATGCAACAGGTCGGAAAAGTAATTTAGTTCCACATATGAAAACGCATACCAGAGAAAAACCTTATTCATGTTCTTTTTGCAATTATAAAACAGCTTGGAAAACTTATATAGTTAAACATACAAAAACGCATACGGGAGAAAAACCTTATTCTTGTTCTATTTGCAATTATAAAACAGCTTGGAAAAGTAATTTAGTTCAACATATGAAAACGCATACAGGTGAAAAACCGTATGTATGTTCTATTTGCGAGTTTAAAGCAACGCAGAGAGGTTCTTTAGTGCTCCATATGAAAATGCATACAGGCGAAAAACCTTATTCATGTTTTGTTTGCGAGTATACAACAGGTCGGAAAAGTAATTTAGTTCCACATATGAAAACGCATACGAGAGAAAAACCTTATTCATGTTCTTTTTGCAATTACAAAACAGCTTGGAAAAGGGATTTCGTTCATCATATGAAACCGCATATGGGAGGAAAACCTTATTCATGTATTGTTTGCGAGTATACAACAACCCGGAAAAGGGATTTAGTTCAACATATGAAAACACATACAGGAGAAAGACCGTATGTCTGCTCTATTTGCGATTATGAAGCAGCACGTAAAAGTCATTTAGTTAGACATATGAAAACGCATACGGGATAAAAATCTTATTCATGTTCTATTTGCGAGTGTAAAGCGATACGTAAAAGTTATTTAGTGAACCACATAAAACCATATACAGGAGAAAAACCTTAATACATGTTCTATTGGCAAATATCAATCAGCAAAATTTACTTTAGTGAACTATATGAAGACGCATACAGGAAAAACACTATTCATATTCTGTTTGTCAGCATAAAAAGCAGCACAAAAGGGTAAATTAGTTTTCCTGAAATCGTCAAGAAAGCGGGCCGGGCCATGTCAAGCCTCAGTTTAATCTTGAAAGTGTGACTTTGCGTTACGTAGGTGACCGATCACCTTCACCATGCGCCTTGATGTAAAAGGATTCTATTTTTATATTTTTTTTCTGTTGGTCATATTTTAAGCCATCTTTTTAATATCTAGATCCTAGAATAAAAACAGCAGCTTAAAACACGTTTCCCGGAACAACGTGCTTTAAAAATTTTAAAACACGAAACAAATATAGCAACAATAATGGTTTTGGTATTTTGAAGTGTTACATATATTTGTTTAAGGTAAGCAATTATATTCCCAAACTGCTCAATGCGCAGGTTTTCTGTCACTTTTAAGGATGACTTCAACATCAAATAATGTGGCCCGAGTGAAGCATGTGACGTTTCTTGCTGCAAATCAAATGAATTAAATATAAATGGAAATGAAAATAATCGCAGACTTACCCTCTTGTCTAAATAGGCAAGAATTACCTCTTCTGTTACCGTGGAGACTTTGTTATTTTCTCACCAATGGCAGAAATTTTAATAAACCTCGTAAGCAACTTTAGACTTCACGGGCAATAAATTTTCTCGCAATAGATTCCCTTTCTTTAAAATATTTTCAGGAATTTTATTTGACTTTGACATTTTCGTTTATAAAATAAACAACATATCCATAGCGACTCGTGACCAACGTGGTTGATCAACAGAAAAAAATTTGAATGACACTCTTGCGAAAACGCTTAAAGTATCTCGGGTGTCTATGCAACTCGACTGCGTCTCGTTGCATAACAACACCCTCGAACTTTAAGCTTGTGCTTTCGCACTCGTATCATTAATAACTATAAAGATTTCACAGAAAAACCAAAATTCTCCAGCTTCCTCCGGGACTCTCTTTATTTGCATAAGGTTCGGTAAAGCTTAGGCACATACAAAATTAAATATTTCAGACAGTGTTGTTCTTTGTTTAGACGCTGTCACTGTAAGTATAATCAGTGGTTTGCTGACACGAGGTTTTAAGCGAGCGCCGTTGAAACATGACTAGCGAGCGGTGCGCTTGGCGCCCTCTCTTAGCGACGGCTGGAACCGTGGAGCGGTGTAGATCCGTGTTGTCGAAACCTGCTCGCTCTAGATGTTACAAAGAGAGATTTCAGAAAAAATGTAATACATTACACAGCATGAAAGTGTCTATGCTTGACTCGGAGGCTTTGAAGAAGTACTCGGACGCTTCGCGTCCTCATATTCTTCAACAAGTCTCCTCCTCTGCAAAGTATCACTTTCATGCCTTGTAATGTAATATACTATTTCCATCTGAGAACACATGCTGCAAAAAAAACTTATTTTGGTTTAATTTGTGAATACAAAGCTGTAAAAAAACCTACTTTAGTTAAACAGATAAAGAGACATATTGGAGAAAAACGTGGGTATCAGAAGCTTTGGTGCCATTCACCAAAAGCTTGACTGATTTAAAGTTAACTAAAAACGGTATTTAGGCAGCCATCGAAGATGGTGACAGTATGAATAGCTTTATTTCTGTTCTACGAGTATTAGTAAATATAAAAGAACGCAGAGAAATTTAATGAAGACATAGTACAAAACCATGAAATGGTCAGGTATATGGTTAAGAAAATATAAGTAAAATCCTATGAAAAAACCCCGGTTAGGTTTTGGCCGTTATTTGGAATTTCTTGAATCCATTTTTGGGGTGGATTAGTTCCCGTATATCATTAATTGACGATTTCTTTATAAAAAGTTGTGACTCCGCCTTTTCCAATATCGTTCTTCAAATTTTCTTGTTGGTAACTATTTCTTTCCAGTTGTTTATACCCATCAACTTAAGGTCTTGTATCACGTCATCCTACTATCTTGCTCTCGGTCTTTCTTTTATTCTTCTTTTTCTCGAGTTCCGTTTTGTTAGCACTGTGATACTTCTTGACCCTTCGCTTCGTTTACTATGTTTGATACTATGATATTCTACCATTGACGGGCTTAAACTGTATTATGTTGTTCCTCATTTTTGTTATTAAATCCTGTTTCTTTTCTTCTTTGTTTTTCCTCTCCGCTATACATCATAATGAAGCTCTTTTACTTTTCCGTTTCCTCCCACCTTGTTTCTTCGATTACTGCCACATCTATTCTGCATTTGCTTATCTCATTTGCTATTTCTATCATTTTACCTGGGCTTAGCATTGGCCTTACATTCCAGGTTCCAATTTTTATTATTTTTTTTGTTTTGTTTCTGTTTATTAGTAGCTTCAGGGTACTTATGCGAACGTTTTGTCCGTCCGTCCGTCCGTCTGTCCGTCTGGATCGCCTGTAACTTTCGAACGGCTACAGATATCGAAATTTTGAAAGGGGGTAAAGTTGTTGCTAAGGTCCCGAGCACCTTCATGCGCTATTTGGTTTTGGCGAAAGGTGCCGATTTTCCACTTTGCAAAATTTCATTTCCAAGCATTGTAGCACAGTGGCGGCTTGTCCACTTGACGCCATCTACAGAACTTCGGTGGTCACGTTTTGAACTACACATTCTGAAGCTACTCTTTAGATCTGTAGTTGAGCAGTTTATTTCTGCTGTTATTATCAAGTTCATATATATTCATTGTCCTTTTCCCTAGCATGTTTGCTTTCGTGTCAGCGTTCCTGTTTATCGTTATTAGTTTTTTCAGGTTTCTGGTTCTAGCCTTCCTTTTTTTTTGTTTCATTGCTCGCCTTTCTTTGGCATTCACATTAATTGCTTGTATTTTTTTTCTTTCACCGTCAGATCATCTTCAATAAAGACTTTAGTATTTTTGAGCTTTCCTTTGTTTTTCATTATCTGTAACTTTTCTTTGAAGAATTCTATCTTCGCAATAATTATCCTGTGGTGCTCTTCCTTTCCAATTCTCGCTGATTCAGTGATCTTTGCGTTAACCCCTAGGTAATTCACTATAAACTCTTCCACTCTCTCTTGTAGCTCTTTGTCTTTTTCCCATTTTTCTTCTTTTTTTTTGAATTCTTCCTTGAGTTTTTTCGTTTCTTCTTGGTTCTTCTATATCTCTTGCTTTAATTAATTTTCAGTGTTGTTTATCTCTCGAATGAAGAAGCCAAGTAGCGCAGATGGGCAAGCGCTTGCCTTGCATTAAGCAAGTCCTCGGTTCGAATCCTGCTGGGGTCGGAATTTTCCGCAGCCTCAGCCTTGCGATTTGAACCGGGCTCGGTGAAACCATTCACAGTTGGGCACCAAATTAACTGTGCTCTACTCAGAACTACAGACCTCAGAGATAGAGTAACAAGGTCAACATAAAACACACACACACACACCTCACAGAATGGTTGCTGTGCAAACACAGAAGACGCGCTCCAACTTTGTATCCCGAACCCGGGGTAAGTTGAGCATTGTACCGCCAGATGCAAGCACATAAAGCACCAGCCTCTACACCGCAAGGTAAAATGAGGTTATCAATTATACATACATACATTATTTCTCGAACATTTCTTGTATCTTTTGCAGGTCTTCTGGCTTCATTTCTCCGTCTTGTGTTTGCTCTTCATTTGTGTGTGTGGGTTGCTTTATTGCTAATGCTTCCTGTGGCTTTTCCTTCACTCTTTTCGTCGGCGTTCTGCTTGCTTTTTAATTTTTCTGATACACTTGTGTTTCCTCTCTACCTTCTTCAGCTTCTTCTTGCTTTCTTTTCTAAAGATCTTCTAGAGAATTTGCGCTGTATACTCTTTCTCTTATATTGCTGCTCATTGAACTTGAGGTTTTAAGATTTAGTATTCTTGGTTTTTCTTTTCCTTTTTTGACCGCCCTGTATGTAACAAACAATCTTTGGTCGTTATTTGTCGTTTTCTGCTGTTCTTATTCCTTGTGTTGTCAACCTGACCTTTTCTTATCTGTGTTTATGTCAAGTATCGATTGCCAACACGCTTAGCACGGTTCACCTTGCTTAATTGCCTTCGCGGTTTGGATTGTTCAATGTGGAACGTACAGGTATTGAATTTTGGAAAGCGTATCAGAATGAAAGGCACTAAAATTAAGTTAAAATAGAAAAGATAACTTTCGAATGATGAGTTATGAAATAATATTAGACTTGATCACCAGTGAGAAAACTGAACAATGATGTTTTAAAAGTATATCTCAGACATCGTAAATATTAACAAATGACATTTATGACTAGCGCAGGCCTGATTACTGATTACCGTGCAAGCACTTACTGTGTTCTCACCAGCTACTAGTAAATTGATGCGAGTCAAGCGAAAAGCAGAGGCTTGTATATTCTCGTATTTTGCCTTTACTTCAATGTCACCAGTGATTGTACAGTCATACTTAGATGAGATGTTACAAATATGGATAAGTTTTGTGGAAGCTGAGGATTCAGAATTAAATATAATTGTATATAGTCATACATGGGAATAGTCATGAGATGTTTCCGGCTGTGAAATCATCTGACTTATAGCTTATTTAACAAACTAGGGCCTGCTAAGGCATACATTTTGTGTTGCATATCCCTCTATTTCTAATTTGTAAAATGTAATTTAAAATTAAACTACTCTTTAATTGTAAATTATGTAATATTCTATATTGACAATAAAATCTTAATGTTTGGTGTAAATGTTTATTACAGTACTGTATATTTACAAGTTATTTGTTATTTTACAGTTTCACAAGTCAAGTAAGTACGAGGGGCACTGCTTAAGGTTTGCGGAAAATGTAAACAACACAAATTACGTTATGTAAATCGCTTTATTGCTTCTCAAAATATTCCCCTTTAAAATCTATACACTTTTGCATTCGATGAAACCAATCTGCAAAACACTTTTTCCACTCTAAGCGAGGTACCTCCAAAACAAGTGATTTAAATGCTTCAGCCGATGAAAAACGGTCGCCGCCCATTTTATTTTTGATGTATCCGAATAAGAAGAAGTCATTGGGCGCTAAAACCGGAGAATATGGGCAATGAGTCATTAATTGGATGTTGTTACTGGTCAAAAACTCGACAGTTCGTCGTGCTGTGTGAGCGCTTGCATTGTCATAACGAACAATGATTCGCCGGTTTACGTTGTTTCTTCTGATTTTAGCGATAACTTCCGGCAAACAAATTGAAGTATACCAGTCAGCATTAACTGTCCTGCGATCCTTTAATGCAACAGTTGCAACATGACTTGTTTTTCCGAAGAAACAAGCAATCATTCTTTTCGAAACGCTTCTTGAACGCACCACTTTTGTTGGTCTAGGTTCATTTTGAAACACCCATACAGTCGATTGCTGTTTAGTTTCAGGCTCATATGAATATATCCAAGATTCGTTAGCTGTTACGATGTTATATACAGAATTTGAACGACCACCATGTTTGTAGCATTTCCTTGCACCACTTAACACGTGCCTGTTTTTGTTCTTCTTTCAAATTGTGAGGGATCCAACGACTACAAAGCTTCCGGACATGCAAATGATCGTGCAAAATCGTATGTATTTGTTTCGCCGCAATGCTTAAGGATGTCTCTATCGCACTATGTTTCACATGCCGATCTGATATAGATATTTATGCATTAAGGGAGATATTAATATGTTTTTTCCCTGAGGTTGACATGTGTTACAGACCGAGGGCTCCGGCCCGACGTTGTAAGTCAACCGAAGGTAAAGAACATGAATATCTCCCGTGGTGCATACAATATTTTATCTACTAGCATATTCGTAAAAATAGTATAAAATTTCAAAATGTCATAATGACATTTAAAATTAGAATGTGTAAGTAACATCAAGGATTGCCTCATTGTATGGTTGCTAAGACGTTAATTGTAGTTGCATTGTTACCATGAGTTTGAGGGAGAAATAATTTGACAAGTCCCTTGGGAGTTATGAGTAGCTTTTCATATTTTGTTTCTATGACGAAAATGTACAATATCATGTTGCTAGTAGATAAAAATTATTTCACGCACAGCATCGATATTTTTCGCGACAACAGGTGCATGGACGACCTTCGCGAAGATCGTCATCAAACGTTGGTCTTCCACGTTTGAATTCTGCGAACCATTTGTAAACCGTAGTTTTGGATGGTGCGTCATCCTTAAATAACGAACTAAGTTTTTCCACACATTGCCGCGGTGTTAAACCGTATCGAAAATCATAAAAAATCATTAGTGATGTCAAAAAAGTAACTATTCGTTACACGAGTACTCGTTACCCGGCAAGATTCGAAGTAACGGATATCAACTTGCAAAAGTATTCGTTACATTTTTAGAACAGTTACTATAGTTACTATTGTGTTGAAAATTAGAACGTTCTCTGAAAATGTAGCTGTTTCATGAAAATATTTTTACGCACATTCGAACAGCGATTGGCGTTCCTCTTCTTAGCTAGGACTTTATTAATGGGTAATTTCCCGAAGAAATGCTTAATGCGCATATAAACGAAGCTTCAGGGAAGTTTACTTACATTTATAATTCTCCGAAAAAATGTATTAGCTATGACTAACGCTCTAAAATGAAATAGGTAACTTCCCAAAGAAATGTTTAATATGTGTTAACATACTCGTATAAACGAGGCTTCGGGGATGTTTTCTTTCATAGCAGTTTTACGAAAAAAATGTATTAACTAGCACTTTTAATGCCGTGAAATAAAATAGGTAATTTCCCGAAGAAACTATTATTAACGGATGTTAAAAAACGTGTTCAGGTAGGTTGCTATCACCTGTTTTTCCATAAGGTTACTTTGAAAACAAAATAAAAGCAGGCCTCTTAATCAGGTTGTTTTAACACCTCTTTCATATTTTAAATGCGTAACAAATGCAACTCCTGATGTTACGTGTGCATAAGCACTGAGCGCAATGCTCAATTCTTAGAAATAAAGAAGTACCTAAGCATTCAGTTTTGTTTGTTTACGTCAGCTTTCGCGGCTCCTCCGTGTACGAGAAGTACTCGCCACTCCATCTGAAACCAACGGATACTCGCGCTCAACTTTCAGGTACTCGATCCGAACTGGTGGCGACGCGCGATGGCTTTAGAATAAACGAGTACTCAGTAACGAATACAAAGTAACGGATACTACAACGAAAAGTAACGAATAGCTACAAGTACCGAAAAGTAATGAAAGTTGACATCACTAGCACTTAGTGATCAAATAACTATGGCCGTACACTTTGGGCACTTTGGAGCATAGTTTTTTTGACATTCTGTGACTCTAGAAAATGCAGCAAATTAGAAATGTTATATCAAAAATGTATTTAATGTGTACATTGCTTATTTAGGCGTAATCAAACCTGGCATCTATCCGGCGCTCGAACGGACGATAATAAATAACAACCGCTATACGCGAGTCGTGGTGAATGAACGATCGTGCCGTTTTCCCTTTCCAGTAGAAGCTAAATCAAGCACCCCAATAACGCGGCAGAAAAGGTATAAAAGAGGACTGCACTTCCATTTTGAGACTTGAGATTATCCCCCCTTGAGTCCATCATTTCTGATCCTGTCCTCATCCTTTCCTAGCCGGATCCTCCAACTGGCAGATAGACTTGTCAATCGGGGTAGATCAAACTTACCAGTTTTACTTACTTGTCTTGTAGGACTAATTCCTTAAAGCGATCATTATCGCTCCACTCCGGAGCACGATTCCCGACGTTTAGAACCGCTTCACCAAGGCGGTTCAGGCCGAATCATAAATGTACTAACATACTTGTAATTAACTTCGTAAGATCCGGCAGATATTTCCTGGAGGATGCTCCTCGAAGGTCCAGGGTTCCGCTACAACAAGAAGACGAAATATCCTCCGCCGCCTACTAGCATCACCGCCGCCGAAGCTTACGTTCGCCCACCGATCCCAAGAAATTTTCCCGCCTAAATTAGAAACGTAAGAATTCACTTTGGCGTTATTCCGGAAGGCCCGGATTTACACCAAAGGGCACCGCCACCACTTACTCGCGTGAATTCACCACCTAGAAAACACATGTAATGCGTAACTTCTGTTCTATGGACCTGTTTTGTTAAAGCCAGAAACGTAAACAAAACTCCCGACATTTTGGTCACTTCATATCGCTCTGAGTGACGTCGCCGGCAGGCGCGAGAGGTGCAACGCAAAAGCCACGCTCCAGCCAAAGGCTACAGACCACCACCTTCGCACAGTACGTGTTAATGTGGTTGCCGAAGAACCAGAAACAACGAAATACACCCGCAGAGAAGATCATTTAATTTTATTAATGTCTTCTTCTTTGTTAGCCGTTTTCTATCAGATTGATATAGGCCTCTCTCATATTATTCCAAGTGTCTCTATTCTGCGCCACTTGGTACCAGTTTAGACCAGCTGTTCTTTTTAGGTCGTCATACCAACGTTGTTGTGGTCTTCCAACGCTTCGTCTTTCACCCCACGGTCTCCATCTTGTACAAGTGGCGCTCCAGTGTTCAGGGTGTCTAGCTACGTGGCCTGCCCAATTCCATTTGATGGTAGCTATTCTTCTTGTTATGTCGATAACCTGCGTTCGTTTACGTATCCATTCGTTTGTTTTACGGTCTGCAAGGGTAATTCCTAGTAATTTTCTTTCGATGGATCTCTGGTGTACTTGTAGCCTGTTTATGGTTTTTCTGTTCAATACCCACGTCTCTGACCGTATGTGGTGACTGGAAGTATGCATTCATTGTATATTTTTGATTTAAATTTCAAGGACATCTTCATATTTAAAACTTCCTTTAATTTCCCAAATGCAGCCCAGCTAAGTTTGATTCTGCGTTTTATTTCGTTCTCTTGATTTACTTTACCAATTGTCACTGCCTGTCCCAGATATATATATGTTTTTACTTTTTCGATTTCTTGTCCGTTGACAGTTATTGTATCTTGGATGTTCTCGTGGTTTGACATGAATTTAGTTTTCGACATATTCATTCCTAGGCCTACTTTTCAGCTTCTTGCTGTAGCTCTTCTAGCATTTCTTTTAATTCAGTGACATCATTCGCAAACAGAACGATATCATCTGCAAATCTCAAGTTATTAAGCCTTTGTCCTTGAATGTTAAGTCCCTTGTTCTCCCATTTCAGTTCTTTGAATACATCTTCAAGAACCAGCGTGAACAACTTAGGAGATTGTTAAGTGATTTCAATGTCATTAAGCTATTCATGTGGTGAATTCAACATAGGTTGTCATTAACGAAATTAGTTAAAAATATTCTGCCCGAATTTTCACTGGATTCGGCCCTGTACTAGTTATATTTAAATTTATTCCGGCGGGCATTGAAATGCTTGCGCTTCGTATTTGTTTTCTTAAGTAACGAATTCTTTAAGGCTGGCGCAAGGCCATAGTAAGATTTCTTTCCTCGAAACTATTATACATATCACTGTTTATGTTGCATTTGCCGAATTGTGTCCGTGAATTCATTCTTTAATGCAGGAACCGATCGCCTGCACAAGGCCGACGTGAAGTTTCTTTCCTGGAAATTAGAATGTAAAATAATACCTTTTCTTAGCTTCTTGAATTGTGCCCCTCGCTCGCTGAAAGCGCTGATTTGGCTGTCGAAGGTTCTAGAATTGTTCGTGTTAATTGTTCCTTGTTTCTTTTGCAAGGCTGGCAGGTTCTTTGTTCTGAAGGAATGAGATCATTCTGCGCGGGGGTGACCATCGTTTTTACCCGCGCGTTTCTGAATTAATTGGCATTGAGCTGTGAACCACAACTAACGTGCAAGTTTTGTCGCTCCCGGGCCGCTTGTTTGCGGTCCGGGGAGCTTTCCGTGAACGCAGTGTAGTTTCGTGTTCAAGTTTTGCGAACCTTGTGACCATCACGTAATTAAATTTTGATTTGGAGTTCAGCTTAGACCTTTTGCACGACTATTTTACCCTTGTTGGGTGTTTGAAAGAACGCGCACGGTGGGCAATTGAGTATATCAATAATTCAGTGTTGGCAAATAGCCGAGTCGTCTCCTTAAGTTGTTGTACTTCCCAGGGGAAGATAGTTGCACCATTTGCAGATCCAATTAGAGACGACATCTTTAAGCTTGTGATTAACGGTTTCTCGTACCTTTGTGGGGAAAAACCTTTTGCGTACTGCATTTTTGAATTACCGACGCTGAGTTTATCGAAATCGACGGGAGGCCCACCGCGTGTCATTGTTGTAGTGCCCTGGTTGCATTCTTTGCAAATTCCGAGTACGTCGTGCCATTCCGAAGCCTGGAATAAACCAACTCTGTCGCTCCGGTTCTTCCCAGGGAGGGGCCCACATCATTTTAGGCGCCGCTTAGCGCTAAGCAACCATCAGGCCCGGCTCCGGCCCTTTCTGTACCTCTGCAACGCCCTGCCAAGCCTCCACGAGGACGAGTACACCGGCATCTAACACTGCATGCTGCGTCAGTGCTTATAAACGTTGCGTACGTCCGCTAGGACTTATGATCTGTCTCAGTTAATGTTTACCAGGGGCTTTACTCCTGGCGTCCATTTTAAGTCACTTGTGTTGGATAATATTGTGTTTTTTGTATCTTTGTAACTAGCCCTTAAGATATATTTTGGTTTTGTGGGGCCCCCTTTCATATTCACGTAGGATATCGTATTACTAAATTTAAACTCACCTTCGGGTGTTTGTTTTAATGTACCGATTTGTGTAAATTGTCATTTGTTCCTTTAAATAATAAACCTGTTAAAGTCAGTTCATTCTTTTTATGAATTTTGAAACCCCTTCTGGGTCATTCACTAATCCAGTGTGGCAAAGGCCAAGTGTAATTAATTTTGTGAAGTTAAAGCATGCTCTTTTGATTAAGCGAGCCCCGAGATTTGGGCCAGTCAGTGTTCTTTTGTTATTCTTTAGTGACGGTGGCCTTGAAGGTAAGTGATTTAATGACAAGGTCACCCGGCTACTCGGAGGAGGCTTGGTAACCAACAGACTGAGGTGTTCAGCAACGTACCTAGCCACCCCTAATCAGAACCAAGTGGCGCTCAGGCATTTCTTTTTCTGTTAAGCAAGCTTTAGGGTAAGTACCCCGTCGGTTTTCCATTTAAGTCTTAGAACTACCCCTTCCCGACTGGGCTAAGTGCGAGTAACCGGAGCAACAAAATCTGCTCCGACACATTCAGATCTGTGATTTCTAGGGAAAGCCGGCGAACCCTGTAGTTTGTACCCGATTGTGGACAATCAATACGACCTATGTCGATCTGATGAATAAATACCGTAACAAGCTATTATGTCCCCTTGTCGCACTCCCCTTCTGATGTTGACCCTATCAGTTGTTTCGTGGATTCTTACTCTTAGGGTTGCCTTTTCGCTGATTCTATTTATTAGGTTGATGTATCGCTGGTCTATTCTTGCATTTCTCAGGGCCTTTATAATCGCATCTGTTTCCACTGTATCAAATGCCTTCCTGAAGTCTACGAAGGCCATCCACAGAGGGATATTATATTCCGTTGACTTTTCCATGGTTTGCCTCACTGTTTGTAGATGTTCTGCTGTGCCGTAGTTCTTTCTAAATCCTGCCTGCTCCTTCGACTGGTATAATTCGAACTTTGTTTCTAGTCGGTTGGTGATTATTTAGTTTGTTAATGTTTCTTTTGAGTGTAGTTTGTTTCCTGAAAATTTTGAGGCCTCTGTTGTTCTCGATTATATTATTTACTAATTTTGTTTTATATTCATGTATGTCTTGTTTCGCTATTTTCCTTATGGTTTTGTTTAGTTCTATATATTCTATTGTATTTCTCAGTCCTTTGTTGATTAGTTCCCTTCTTTTTTCCAGCAGTATTTTAGTGTCTTTTGAAAGTTTGTCTGCTTTTTTCTTTTTTTGGGTGGCTATTATGTTTTCCGATGATTCTTTCAAAATTTTTGTGATCCTCTTGTTCTCTTCGTTAATATTAAGTGATATTTCTGATATTTTTATTAATGTACAAATCATTTATTTACGAATTTCTTATATTGTAACTAAAGTTAAAAACAATATATGTATCGTAATTACAAGGTGTTTTTCCTGATCTTATATGTATATTTGAGTTGGTAGAACCCTGCTTAGCTTAGCTCGAGGTATAAATCTAAAGAGTGCTTTTTGCAGGGACCTAGAAATTGCGTAACGTTACAATTCTAAAAAATATGAAAATTGATGTTGAAACAAAATTGTTTTAAAAATTTTAATAATTATTTTCGTATTATTTTTAAGCTTCCTTGAGTTTCAGGAGTAAACAAAATTGGTAATAGTGATGGGAAGTTTCGATACTTTTGCGGACTCGTTCATTCCAATCCCATTCCGCAAGTGGATCGAGTCCATCGGACTCGATCCTCGGATCGACATCGAAACTGAATGTGCATTTCAGACACCCGGGGTCCTCGGTCATTCCGGACCCGGAACGAACAACGCGACTATCTTTGTTTTGGTGAGTGGTCACGCAGTCGGTAATTCAGTATGTTTATATGTCTCAGACATCAATTGGGCACATACAAAGCCGCCAAAAGCCATAAATCACTGATAACTGATAAAAAAGCATGCAAGTTCGGCCGTATCATGTGTCTCCTGTACACATTGTATTGTACTCGTATTCTGTATTGAAATGGATTGAATAACGGAATGCCAAAGGAATGAATGTCCGGGAGGATTGAAGCCTCGCGACCTTTTCGTTCCTCGGAACGATTCCGGACCGAAACTTGGACTCGATCCAAATCGATCCTGTCCCGGATTCGATCCTTTGTATCGAATCCGACCGGATCGACACATCGCTAATTGGTAATGTGTATGACTCGTGTTGAAAGACTTTTGTCGGACAAACGATTGTAACCTTAGACTTCGTCTCAATAAAGTTATACTTCTTTTAACACTTGTTATACAAGTAACTACTATAAAACGTTACAGAAAGTTTGTAAGAGCCGGGGTCGGTAGCTCAGTGGTAAGCATCCTGACTACTGATCTAAGGGTCGCGAGTTCGATTTCCGGTCCCGGTGAGGTTTTTAAAAATAAAAAAATGCAGATGAAAGCCTCTACAGAATGCCGTCATTCGGAAGTGATGTAAAGCCGTGGGTCCCATGCTACTACGATGTGTAGCATGTAAAAGATCGCTTGCTAGGGTTGGAACTCCTTAGTCTCGGCAAAATTCTAAGTAGGACTTTGACCATATGACCAAAGCAGTCGGTGTCTAAGGTACCTGGTACGCTGCATGCCTAGACCTTGTTCATTAACAAACAAACAACAAACAAAGTTTGTAATGTATACTCTATTCACAACTTTTTTGCAATATGGTTGGCCATCATAGTTTTCTCAATTTAGGTGTGTAATAGTATATTGTATGTTAAGAGCTGAAAGTGCATTCTTGCCGCTTGCGCATGAATATTTCTGGTTGAGGCAAAGCCGAAACCAGCAATCATGCAAAAGCGGCAAGCGCACTTTTAGCTCGAAACATACATACTATTTTTTCGACGACTGAGAATATTATTAATGGAAAATATCATATTTCATTTTATTGCAAAAATTAATTGACAATCAAGTTAACATTACTCGCGCAGTCTATTAGACATGTGACGCGATTATTTCGACAAATGACGGGCATTGTCAAGGAAACATTCGGACGTGGCTACCTATTTTGTTCACGTGGAAACCCAAAACGCTCGGCGAGCGGCAAAGTGATGAAAACGCACGCTCAGCGGCAAATGTCAACTTTCTGTTGTCAAATGACAGTGAGAAAAATCTACTTTCGATGTCAGTTGTCGAAAAAATTACTTTTTCGTACACTAGCATTGAAAGAGCTACTTTGCCGTACAATTTATTAATCAGAAAGTTGCACTTTGCGGTATTCGTACGGCAATAGCTATTTATTACGTTATTAGACCGGTAGCAACATTTTTATGGCCGCGCCAATACTTTACAGGTTGAGCCCGTAGGGCGAGACCTGTATGTTTGGCAAGGCCATAAAAATGCTACCGGTCGTGTATCGTATAAGATTTTTTAGGATACGAGTCCGGTAGATAAAATTTACCGGCCGGTAGTTCTACTACTGGTCTAGGCCGGAAAATTTTATCTACCGGACTCGTTTGTAACTATGTAAACGCTAGTTACCAATGCAGTATCCTAAAAAGTAGTATTTTGCGGTATTCGTACGGCAAAGTAGCACTTTGCCGTACGTTTCCTTAGTTACAACCCATATAATATTACATTACATTAATATTACTCTACGTATTTGCTATATACGAGGATAAATTTAGTATTCCGTTTTGTATGCTAGTGTACGAAAAAATATTGTACGAAACTCGTATGAAAGTGGCTTATCCATACTCGTCTCGAAATTCCGGACTCGGCCTGACGGCCTCTTCCGGAAACATCTCACTCGTACTGAAAAGCTCCACTTTCTATACTTGTAACGTAAATTACTATTGTTTTGTTTAAACGAATTTTTCGTTTGATATTATGGTTATCAAATTAATTTAGGTTAGAAAACGTGACAAAACAACTTAAAATGTAAAGTTGCCATATTTAAGTAGAAGAGAACAGTGATTTTTGTGTATGCATGTTTCGGTAATTGTGTTATTGAAAGCATTTTTCATAAAGTACATGGAAGGTCTTACAATACTTTATATTTTAAATATTTCTCCACATATACTATCAAAATAAGCAGTCGATCTGGCAACAATAATATTCTATTCTGTTAAATGACAAACAGTAAATTTGTTGGAGGTTATACAGGTTATACAACAAAATAAAAATTACTGTTTTGTGCATGTGCCATTTAACAGCGAAAATCCAAGGCCAACCTTCATGGAAAAACGGATTGAATGAATTATAGAAGAAGCTAACAGATTAAACTAAGCTTTAGTTTTTTTGGCATTTTGAAGGTATATTTTACAAAACCTTGTGATAACTTTTGCAGTGTTCAAACAGCTGTCAACGTGACTTTAGTGGCATTTTTAAGGTTAGGTTAGTACACTGTAAAAAATATTAGTCGCACACTGCTCTGAATCATGTTGAAATAGTATATTGTATGTTAAGAGCTGAAAGTGCATTCTTGCCGCTTGCGCATGAATATTGCTGGTTGAGACGAAGTCGAAACCAGCAATCATGCAAAAGCGGCAAGCGCAGTTTTAGCTCGAAATATACATACTATTTTTTCGACGACTGAGCATATTATTAAAGGAAAATATCAAATTTCGTTTTATAGCAAAAATTAATTGACAATCAAGTTAACATTACTCGCGCAGTCTATTAGACATGTGACGCGATTATTTCCACAAATGACGGGCGCTGTCAAGGAAACATTCGGACGTGGCTACCTATTTTGTTCACGCGGAAACCCAAAACGCTCGGCACAAAGCAACCACTAATAGAGCGATTTCTCCCATAGTAAGCTTGTATAAAAGTTTCAGCGCCCTACAACGGGTGGGCCAGAAACTATTCCAGCAAGGCGGCAAAATTTAAATACGCTTTTACTACGATATTTGAATTAATCAAGGATATGCCGTCAACATCAATACAAATTTTGCATATACATAATTTGCCTTCATCAGAATCTCGATTTTAAAGTTTTGAACCGCATAAATCGGAATATGCAAAATCTTTATAGGTTCTGAAGTTTACAATAATTATGGAAAATTCAAACAAAATATTTGCGAATAACGAATATTTTTTAAGTAATTCAAATAGCAATAACGTTTAATAAGTATTGTCAATCTTACAATAGTCGTGCTCAATTGCAACAATTTACTTTGGTTCAAAATGCTTTTCACGAATTTTAAATGATTTGTCGGTGTCAGTTTGACGTATGAGTTTACTATTTACGCACTTTCAAAAAGCGGACAGGTGACACCAGCGCCTCCTGACGGGTGGGCCAACCTCTAACAATTATTTGATTTGACAGATGCATTCAGAAAACGTTTCTATTAGTAGGTTTTTTTATGTCTTTGGGAAATTTATGTCTCCTACACTAAATCGGCACAATTTGAAACAACACTTCTTCACATACTGACCCATCATTAATTATAGTTTGGTTCACAACCTTGCCGATTGGCGACACTAGCGCCCTTCGACGGGTGGGCCAGTCCCTAACAATTATTTGACAGGTGCATTTAAGAAACTCCTGTATTAGTGGTTGCTTTGTGACGCTCGGCGAGCGGCAAAAAGATGAAAACGCACGCTCAGCGGCAAATGTCAACTTTCTGTTGTCAAATGACAGTGAGAAAAATCTACTTTCGATGTCAGTCGTCGAAAAAAGAGTATATTCATAAAACTTCTGCAACTGTAATACAACCCTTAAGTTGGTACCATTTACCAACAAATATGTTGTTTTGGTAACTTTCAGTTTGTTTATTTGGCAACACTAAAAAGCTTCAATTTGTAAATAGGTGAACGCGATCTTTTCATATAAAATTTGTTTTTAAAGTTTTTAAGCAAATATAAACATCAATAATAATATTTGCAGAAGAGGTGCCCTAGTAGCAAAGGATAAAAGAACTGTAGTAAAATATTCAGTTTTTTAATGTAAATATAGTTTCAGAATGCCTTTGACCATACCATTTTATAACCTGTAACTTTTTTACTAAGTTTGAAGCACCATTGTATGCTAAAGTTTCTGGGACAAGTCTTCTGGCTGATTTTGAGGATTTTTGAGCTCTCTGTACTTGGCTTATGCAAAATCTAGAATGCCAGTGTTAATTGGCTGACACTGACATTATTGTGACAAGGTTGCTTTGATATTAAAGAAATAGTTATATTGGCATGTTGGCAAAGGGTAACACAAAATGTCGCAGGTATTTTTGCATACAATGAATAGTAAAATTCCAGGAAAAAATTGTATTTGTAAGTATATTTCACAAAGCAACCACTAATAGAGTTTTTTAAATAGACCTGCCAAATAATTGTTAGGGACTGGCCCACCCATCGGAGGGCGCTAATGTCGCCACTCGACTAAGGTCACTAAATCACGTTAGCTACGCTAACACAGGTAGGGAAACTCGGAGTTATTTATGTCAAACCAAACTCGTTTTTGTCAGTGGCGTACCCAATCAGTATATAGGTTATAATAGAAATAAATTGAAGTTGTGTAACGTGAACGCAATAAATAAATACCGGGTGGCCATAAACATCTGAGATCCCGGTAGCCATGGAATTTGCTACTTATAAATGTTGGTTAGCATTATACATATTTCAATTATACTAAGTATTGGTACAAAATGTAATAAAACACAAATAAGAGGAGGAGAATGTGCCCCAGATTCTGCAGTTTAGCCTACGACTCGATTATAAAAATCTCCTGTTCTAACTTCATTACTTATTGCAATCTGTAATAATTTTTGACAGATAGGAATTTTAATTGTGTTGACATTAATGACATTTAGTTTAGTTGGATTCATCACTTTAATAAAGCGGTGTTGATTCCAAAGGTAATGTGATATCAGATATTTATGGCCACCCGGTATTACATAACAAATTATTTGTGAACGTTTTCCAGCTTAAAAAAATAATTTTCACAAATATAAAGCTTTAGCGAATATTGTGTAGGTACTGTAAGATTGTGGCTTTTGGGGCGTTATTTCTTACATAAATGTGTTCATATATAGAGGTTGAAATAAAACGCGTGTTGCTTCATGAACCAATATAATGAACTAAATAAAAATTGTTTGCGATCGTCACCTTAACAACACAAACCAGGTGACTAGATGATCGCTACATTACTCCCCCCCCAAAAGAAGAGGGAGGGAGGCCAGGTAGGAAAACTAATATAATCCCGTAGGAGAGTAACAGGATTATATTTAGCTACAAAACCTCCTGGATCTTTTCAACTATCCTTAAAAACTAATAACAATAAATGATAACAATAAATAAAGGTAACAATAAACAATAACACACACTACACACGTCCCTGGAGATATTCTGTTGGGCGTCGAACTCCATCTACTTCACAGATGTAAGCTGGAAGAAATGAAAAAAAAGGAAGCGTGTATAAAAATAATATTAACGTAACAATAAAAATAAAATAAAACAAAAATAAAATATACGAAAGCATGCAAGCATATGTTAATCTAGAAAGTAGGCAGGTTTCAGTCTGTCATAGCTGACTGTTCCGCTGATACCTTCCAGCGACATGTATTTTTCAGAACGGTGTGCAATTTTGAAAGGGCCTAGATAATTGGGTTTGATGCCCCTAGTATGCGTGCTGTTTCTGAGATACACGTGTGTGCATGTTTCCAGATCTTTATTAATGTGAGTACTGGTAGAGGGGTAGTTTTTTGTGAAGAAATATTTATGCTTTCCAATTGATTGTTTTAGATTGATTACAAATGACGACATTATTGTATCTGATGGTTGAGTGAAGTGATTCTCATCGAAGAAATCATTTGGTAATCGAAGAATCGTACCGTATAACATTTCTGCTGGGGATGCTTGCAGGTTTTCTTTGATGCTGGAGCGTAAAGAAAGTAAAATCCATGGAATGTTGTCTGGCCAGGCATTAATGCCTGTTGCGGTGATTGCATTTTTTAAGGTACGATTGAATCGTTCAATGATTCCCTGGCTGATTGGATGGTATGTGCTTGAACGGATGTTTCTAATTCCTAAAACGGACATGAAATCTAACCATGATTTCGAAAGGAAAACGGGAGCATTATCATTAGTTAGGAATTTTGGTATGCCAAAACGGGCAATCCAAACTTGTGTTATTGCTAAAATAATTTCATCCGCAGTTGCGTATTTTAACGGAATCGCTTCAGGCCAGCGAGTAAAACGGTCAATCATAGTTAAAATGTATTTGTATTGTTGCGATTGGGGAAGGTGAATTAGATCGATGTGTACGTGCTGGAAGCGGAAATCCGGTTCACCAAATGGATAGAGTGGAGGTTTCGAAGTTTTGGTTACTTTAACTGCTTGACAGGAAGGACATGTATCCACCCACGTTTTCACATCCTTGTGCATGGATGGCCAGATATAACGTTTAGTTATTAATTTCCTAGATGCGCGAACTCCGGGATGAGATAACGAGTGGATTGAGTCGAATATTTGACGGCGGAAAGATCGTGGAACAAACGGTCTTTGTGTGCCCGTAGAAGTTTCAACCCAAATAGGAGTTCCTTTTAACGAATTTGTTTTGGCAAAAGATAAATTTGGGTTTGACAATAAGGCTTCCAAATCAGGATCGTCTTGTTGAGCTGTTGCTAAATCATCGAAATCGATCGTATTTTGAAGACCAACGACAGAAACCCTGGTTAGAGCGTCTGCTGGTACGTTATCTGTACCTTTGACGTGTTGTATGTTTGAACAGAATTGGGAAATGTATTGTAACATTCTTAATTCTCGAGGTGAGTGGTCACCTGTTGATTTAGTAATTGCGAAAGTGAGAGGTTTGTGATCAGTAAAGATAGTATATTGTTTACCATCAGTATAATATCGAAATTTTTTAACTGCGAAATATATAGCTAGCAGTTCTCGTGAGAATACGCTATATTTTTGTTCTGCAGAGGTTAATTTTCGCGAGCAAAAAGCGAGTGGTTTCCACATCTGATCCTGCCATTGTTGCAAAACACCTGCGATGGCATTGGAAGATGAATCAGTCCATAAACTGATTTCAGCGTCTGGTATAGGATGAACTAATAAAGTGGCCTTTGCCAGAGCTAACTTGATTGAGTTAAACGTTTCTAACTGAGAAGTGTTTAAATGAACCGGTTTATCACACGTTCGGGATCACCAATTGTAAGATTGTGGCTTTTGGGGCGTTATTTCTTACATAAATGTGTTCATATATAGAGGTTGAAATAAAACGCGTGTTGCTTCATGAACCAATATAATGAACTAAATAAAAATTGTTTGCGATCGTCACCTTAACAACACAAACCAGGTGACTAGATGATCGCTACAGTACCTCTCACCGCATTCCAATACTTCGGCACCTCACATACACGTAAATGATGCATATCGTCTAGTGGTCTATTTATTTCTTTCAACCACTTCTGCCGTTTTATGCTATTTCTTGGTCCTTAATTTGCAATAAGTAATTCATTAAAAACTATTGCTAAATATTGCAGTTTAAATTACCTTCAGGAACTTGAAACAGCGTGTACCTTTTTATGCTGTTGTTCAGGCAACCTTTAACGCAGCAAATAAAAACCATAATGCTATTAAATATAAATACGTTTTGACAAAATTCGTCGGGAGAACTAGGGCATCCGAGATCACAATCATCTCTTTAGGTCATAATTTAGGCAAATGATTTGTAATCGAGAAAAATTACCTTTGATATTTCTTCAGATCTTCAAGTTTTAGGGTCAGTAGACGAAAAACATTTCAAATTGCGGTTAAAAACGATCATCTGTCTAACTTACAACCTAAAGAAAGGATTATGGCATCGCATTCGAAGGATATACCTATTAATAATAAGAAAAATTATTTATGCCCTTAAGTAGCGCCTATGGTAAATTTGACATTGACAAACTCGTTTTTTGAACCTGTCAAATGGTGTTTCCCTACCTGTGTTAGCGTAGCTAACGTAATTTAGTGACCTTACACTCGACCAGAGCCAGTAGATATAGAGAGTACCGCCACGTCCGCCATGTTTATTCCTCTGACATATGCGTCACTTTGAGGTTTGTAACACAATTCCGTCAACGTGACGTTTGTTGGCAATCCAAAACTTTACTTAAAATTGGCAAGACTGTAAGTCTATG
This sequence comes from Agriotes lineatus, assembly GCA_940337035.1. Classification (NCBI taxonomy): domain Eukaryota; kingdom Metazoa; phylum Arthropoda; class Insecta; order Coleoptera; family Elateridae; genus Agriotes; species Agriotes lineatus. The sequence goes on along the minus strand of CALNHX010001185.1, from coordinate 161,380 downwards.
TCAAATTCGAGGTTAGCAGGTTAGTTTTTGCGTCAGTTTTGACACAAACTGCCGCAAAACATAACCTGCTAACCTCGAATTTGACATAGACTTACACTCTTGCCAATTTCAAGTAAAATTTTAGACATACCTCATTCAGTCATTGCTGGTGGGAACAAAAATGGCGGCGATGGCGGCATTTTCACAGATCAAAGAATGGCGGTACTCTCTATATCTACTGGCTCTGCACTCGACTAGAGTCCCTGTATATAATATTTCTTATTATATACAGGGACTCTACACTCGACAAGGTTGTGAACCAAACTATAATTAATGATGGGTCGGTATGTGAAGGGGACACAAATTTCCCAAAGGCATAAAAAAACCTACTAATAGAAACGTTACTGAATGCATCTGTCAAAGCAAATAATTGTTAGAGATTGGCCCACCCGTCAGGAGGCGCTGGTGTCACCTGTCCGCTATAGCCCCTATATTTACATATAGTAGCGACAACGATTGATGTTGCCGCTGGGGCAAAATCACGTTGGTATCCCTTAAGTCCCTAGCATATTTAAAAATCGCCTAGGAAGTTGCATAATTAAATTAAAATGTGACATTGACAGTTGTCGTGCTTTTATTAATTTTTCTCTTCGGAGGCTAATTTGAAGTCGAGAACGTGGAAATGCTAGGGTGTTGTGTCGATAAGTGTAAAAATAGTGGCAGAAAAGGATTTCAGGTATTCAGATCTGTTATTTTTTCACTGGTTACACTGAAATTTACCGTTTAGTAACTTTTTGTATTTTCATGTTTGCATCAGGTTTGCCCCATGATGTCGCTACTATTTGTAATAGAGGGGCTATACTGTCCGCTTTTTGAAAAGTGCGTAAATAGTAAACTCATACGTCAAACTGACACCGAAAAATCATTTAAAATGCGTGAAAAGCATTTTGAACCAAAGTAAATTATTGCAATTGAGCACGACTATTGTAAGATTGACAATACTTATTAAACAATATTGCTATTTGAATTACTTAAAATATATTTGTTATTCGCAAATATTTTGTTTGAATTTTCCATAATTATTATAAACTTCAGAACCTATAAAGCATATTGCATAGTCCGATTTATATCGTTCAAAACTTTAAAATCGAGATTCTGATGAAGACAAATTATGTATATGCAAAATTTGTATTGGTGTTGACGGCATATCCTTGATTAATCCAATTATCGTAGTAATGGCGTATTTAAATTTTGCCGCCTTGCTGGAATAGTTTCTGGCCCACCCATTGTAGGACGCTGAAACTTTTATATAAGCTTACTATGGGAAAAACCGCTCTATTAGTGGTTGCTTTGTGGTATATTTCAACAAATTCTTATAAACGTTGACATTGACAGTTTAGTTAACGTATTATACATCATATGATTATTTAACTCTCATTTTCTGAACAAGCATTCGAAAGTACTATTGCGGAAATATAAAGCGGGACACTAAAATTTGCCTAAGTTAAATTATCTGAATGAATTCATTGTCGATGTTATCTCACCCTGCTTATATTGCATTAACCAGTTCCTTTTGGTTCATTGGCATGTGGTAGATAGGATTTCATAAGCAATTAGGAAGGCAAAATTCCAATATTCAAATCACAAAGCAACCACTAATATAGCGATTTCTCCCATAGTAAGCTTGTATAAAAGTTTCAGCGCCCTACAATGGGTGGGCCAGAAACTATTCCAGCAAGGCGGCAAAATTTAAATACGCCATTACTACGATATTTAGATTAATCAAGGATATGCCGTCAACAGCAATACAAATTTTGCATATACATAATTTGCCTTACGAGAATCTCGATTTTAAAGTTTTGAACCGCATAAATCGGAATATGCAAAATCTTTATAGGTTCTGAAATTTACAATAATTATGGAAAATTCAAACAAAATATTTGCGAATAACAAATATATTTTAAGTAATTCATATAGCAATATTGTTTAATAAGTATTGTCAATCTTACAATAGTCGTGCTCAATTGCAACAATTTACTTTGGTTCAAAATGCTTTTCACGCATTATAAATGATTTGTCGGTGTCAGTTTGACGTATGAGCACAGTATATTTGTGTAAATATACTGTGGTATGAGTTTACTATTTACGCACTTTTCAAAAAGCGGACAGGTGACACCACCGCCTCCTGACGGGTGGCCCAATCTCTAACAATTATTTGATTTGACAGATGCATTTAGAAAACGCTTCTATTAGTAGGTTTTTCTATGCCGTTGGGAAATTTGTGTCTCCTACACTAAATCAACACAATTTGAAACAACACTTCTTCACATACCGACCTATCATTAATTATAGTTTTGTTCACAACCTTGCCAGGTGGCGACACTAGCGTTTTCCGACGGGTGGGCCAGTCCCTAACAATTATTTGACAGGTGCATTTAAGAAACTCCTCTATTAGTGGTTGCTTTGTGATTCAAATATTTAAAAAGGGTGTTACAGGACTTGTCCCGGTTTATGTTTCCGCGACTGTACATAATATGTTGTAGACATTTCCGTTTACCAGTAATGAGTATTCTGTTGTAAGACACTCTGTATACTCTAGTTTGAAGTAGTTCTTCTACATTCTATTTTATTTATCTACTTTAAATACAAAATGGTGATTTGTGTGTTATTCAAAATTTACATATTCACATTTATTTGCTGCTAGGCCTTATTCTGTTGCTTTTGCAGTTCGACGTTGTAAGTAAAAATTCAGAAATCAGTTATAGTAAATTTATTAATATTTATTATCTAAACGTTCGTAATCCACTTAACCTAACTAAACTTTGATTTATAATTTTATATGATGTTTTCAGATAAACACATAAGGACTCTTCATTTTTATTACAACAATGGAGGTGCAGCATGAATTGGCTCATCATAATTTGCATAATGCCATGAGCATGTCGCATGAACCACTGGGGAAACTGGATGAAAGTAAAGTAGTTGAAGACTTGCATGTAAAGCAGGAGAATGTCGAGGACACTAGCGACAATAACGCTTACCATGAATTGGCTATTAAACAGGAAAAAGTTGATACAAAAGATGAATTCCTCACTTCGTATACAGCAAGTGGAAGCTTCACAGCCTCACCATCTGTTTCTAAGGTTTCTGAATATGGAGCAGAAGTTAAAAGTAATTTCCTGGAAAATATGAAGACTGATATGAATCAGTTTCACATATGCTTAATTTGCCAGTATAAAACAATGAGGAAATATAATTTACTTCAGCACATGAGGACCCACACAGGAGAAAAACCTTATGCTTGTTCTATTTGTAAGTATAAAACGTCACTTAAAAGTAGCTTAGTGAGACATATAAAGACGCATAAAGGAGAAAAACCTTATTCATGTGCTATATGCAATTATAAATCAGTAAACAGAACTGACATAATTAACCATATGAGAACGCATACTGGAGAAAAACCTTATACATGTTTGTTTTGTGACTATAAAGCAGCGCGAACAGATTACCTAGTTAATCATATGAGGATAAGGCTGCCAACCGTCCCGGATTGTGCGGGACGGTCCCGCAATAGCAGTACTAGTCCCGCATTCAAATACCGCATTGAAAACGTCCCGCAAAACATCAAATGCGTCCCGCTAGTCCCGCATTTCTTTTAGTCTCGAATGCTTACGACGGCTCTACGCTTTCCCAAACTGTATTCTCGATCTGAAAAGTGTCACTTACTATTCATGGTACGTGATATACTATTCAAAATAACAGTAAAGGGCAGTATTTTTTTTCAATGCCTGCTTGTAAAGCTGTATTTTATCTACGATAATCTCTATAATAAAGTAAAATTTTAAAGATGAGTGTGGATAATATGCTACTTTATTCACTAATAAATAAAATAGTCCACAATCTATAGCAACTAACAAAATAAATACGTGCCACCATGGTAACTAGTACAAAAAATGTAACATGATATTTATTTGAAATAATTTATCCAATTTAAAAATGTTATATAATTAAATTTAGGTATTGTAAAAAAAATTGATATGCCACACGTGAATAAAGGGCTTTTATCCATTCGGGGAAATTATCTCACTTTTGGCTTTGCCTCATGAGCGAAAGTTACCATACGTAACTATTATTATACAAGGTGCCCGGATTTCGTAGGGACAACATGGGTAACTTTTGTATTTGAAGAGATAGAGAGATGGTTAAATTAGCAAAAAGGTGCAGGTTTGAGAGCTCATTAAGAATCCATCTTCAAATTTTACTTGTCATGGCCCACTTGTCTAAAATTAAAAAAAAACAAAATCTCCTAATTTCTTTTATATGCCGTAACTTTTTTGTCACTTAAGATATTGAGATGCGATTTGAACTAATTTGCATGGTAATTTAAATAAATTTATTGGCACTTGATAAAACCAATTTTATTTGTGTTAATTTTTAGTAATCTAACCTAACCTCAAAATTTTAAATTGGCACCCTGCAATTTTTTTGGCCCTTTTAAGAGAGGATTTTTTTCTGAATGCAGTGATGTATTACATGATGTGAAAACTTCTTCAAAATTTTGAAAAACTGAGTTTATTCTTTTTACAGGCAGAAATCACTAGTGCTATGATCACAATAACTTTGTTTTTTGTTTTTCACGTTATCTGTGAAATTATGTTTCGAAACAAAAAGCAGGTTTATCATCATACGTGCCTGTCAGTGTGAGTGTTATTACTTCAACTTATAACGGAAAATTTTGAAAATATGATGTGTTTTGTGCGTATGTCAAGTGCTACAAGAACGTAGAACTTATACGTCAAACATACGGAACACACTGACACTACTGGAAGGCACGTATGATGATAAGAGTGGTTTTTTGTTTCTAAACATAATTTTACAGATAACGTAATAAATAAAAAACAAAATTATTGTGATCATGGCACTAGTGATTTCTGCCTGTAAAAAGAATAAACTCAGTTTTTCAAAATTTTGAAGAAGTTTTCACATCATGTAATACATCACTGCATTCAGAAAAAAATCCTCTCTTAAAAGGGCCAAAAAAATTGCAGGGTGCCAATTTAAAATTTTGAGGTTAGGTTAGATTACTAAAAATTAACACAAATAAAATTGGTTTTATCAAGTGCCAATAAATTTATTTAAATTACCATGCAAATTAGTTCAAATCGCATCTCAATATCTTAAGTGACAAAAAAGTTACGGCATATAAAAGAAATTATGAGATTTTGTTTTTTTTTAAATTTTAGACAAGTGGGCCATGACAAGTAAAATTTGAAGATGGATTCTTAATGAGCTCTCAAACCTCCACCTTTTTGCTAATTTAACCATCTCTCTATCTCTTCAAATACAAAAGTTACCCATGTTGTCCCTACGAAATCCGGGCACCCTGTATATCTGTATATATTGTGTTTTTAACCCCCCCCCCCCCCTCGTCGCTCATAGTAACCATGTCCCGCATTGAAGCCTTTAATAGTTGGCAGCCTTATATGAGGACACATACAGGAGAAAAACATTATTTATGTTCTGTTTGCAAATATAAAGCCTCACGAAAAAATGAAATACTAAATCATATGAAGATTCATGCAGGGGAAAAATGTTATTCATGTGCTATATGTGAATATAAAGCAATACAAAAATGTTCTTTAGTTAAACATATGAGAAAACACACTGGAGAAACACCTTATGCATGTTCATTTTGCGAATATAAAGCAGCATATAAATGTTCTTTAAATAAACATATGAAGACGCATACCAAAGTTAAACCTTAGGATTGGAAGCGAGTTGCAGTCATACTGCCGAACTCTCTCGAAATCATCTAAATACAGGAAGTACACTAACAACGTTGTTTCAGTACCTGCAATCTGGATAATATAATTTCAGAAAGACCGTGAACATTTATGTTTAATTGAACGTCGTTGTGCGTAATGTGATGAATTCTCATGTGGTTCTGGTTGTGATATTAATTGTTCTAATTTTAGTTACAAAGTGTGATCAAATGATACAGTGAATATGTGAATCAATAAATGTTTTTAATTAAATTACAAATATCAATGAATCCCCTTCAAAGTACTCTCCTTGGCTTGCCACACTCTTATGCCAGAATATGGCATTTGTAGATACGGTAATTTGTTTATTTGAAGTCATGCGTGACGAGACAAGGGGTATTATTGTTATGTAACAGAAAACCATATGCTGTCCCATGTTGCAAATTGTGTAACGGTTTCTTATAATATTAAGAGTTCACAGTAGTACCTCTACACACTACCTCTGCAAAATTCCTTCAAATTCGAAAAAAAAATTCAACATCACCTTAAAGATTGGGGTGCTTTTTTCAGCTGGATGGAGTTGGGCGTCTTGCATTGTGAACTGTGAATTGTAGCCTCAGGATCTTAACCATATACCCAGGATTTATCCCCTGTAACCACACTCTTTAAGAAGTTAGGATCTGAAGCCACATGATCACATAATTTCAGCTAAATGGTCAGCTGCTTTTGCTTTATTTAAAATTTGCTGCACTTTCAATCATTTTGTCTGGACTTGAAGTTGAAGGGCATTCAGATCATTTCTCGTCATCCAGCAATTGAAAACCTTGTGAAAGTCAATCAAACTACTTGTGAAACATTTCACCGCCTCACTAAGGGCGTTATAAATTTATACCTCGGTTAGCTCAATCGGAGACAGGATTCGCTCAAACTCAAATATACCATGCGTTCTTTTTAAAAGTATACATAGGGGCTACTTGTATGTATACTAAAAAGGAAAATGTCCTTATTTTTAAATTTTAAAAGTTTTAGTTCTTCTTCTTTTATATAAGCTAATAGCTTGTTTTACTCCAGCACATTTTTCCACCTCTTTCTTGATCTACCTGGTGATCTTCTACCCCTGGGTGATAGGTCTCGAGCTTTCTTCACTATTCTGGTATCGTCCATCCTTGATATATGGCTATTCCATTCTGATCTTCTTTCGACCCACTCCTCGATCTTCTGTATTTCGCAGCTTTGTTGGATTTCCTCGCTTCTTATGTGATCTCGTTTAGTTATGGCCATTATTTTTCGCAGCGTCTTCATCTCAGTTGTCTCCAGTATTTGTTTGGTCTTTACTGTATCTGATCTTGTCTCAGCGGCATAAGTCATGATCGGTCTTATGATTGATTTATATATCCTCACTTTAGATTCTTTTCTTAGATGTTTATTATGCCATACTGTGTTATTCAAACACGCTGTTATTTTTGTTGCTTTCTGGGCCTGATGTTCTACCTCACTTACCAAGACTCCATTACTTGTAACCTCGATACCTAAATACTGTATTGACATCACCTGCTCTACCATTCTTCCATTTATCTCTAATTTACAGCGTAGCGGTTCTTTGCTGATTGTTAGTGTTTTTGTCTTTGTGTCCGACACTTGTAGTCCAAAGTTTTCACAGGATTTATTGAACTGAAATAATAAGCGCTGTAAGTCATCTTCGTTGTCAGCAATAAGGGTTGCGTCGTCCGCGTAACATATTAATCGAAGTTCTTGGTTTCCCATTTTAATCCGCGAGGGCATCTCTGAAGTGTTGCTTTTATTATTTCGTTCATCACTATATTAAATAAAAGTGGGCTTAATGAATCCCCTTGTCTAATTCCTTTAGTAACATGACCTATTGTTTTGAAATCCCTGCTGTTCATCGAGTAGTTCTATTATTTCTTCTAATTTCCTAGTTATCAGTTTTGTCGTGATTTTTAAGCATGTATTCAGTAGGTTTATGCCTCGGTAGTTGTCGGGTGTTTGTTTTTCACCCTTTTTGAAAATTGGGATTGTGATGCTTAATTTCCACTCGTCTGGTATGGTTGATGTATTAAATATGTTTTGTAATAGCGTGGTTAATTCTTGTGCTTTGCCTCCATATTTCATCAATTCATTCGTGATTTCGTCCATGCCCGGTGATTTCCTATTCTTTAAAGCTTTAATTTCTCTGTTTACTTCTTCTTTGTCTACATTTACTATTATCTGCATGGCATCATTTGTCTTTTGTGCTGTAAGTTCTTCTGATGTGCATAATGTCCTGAAATGTTTCACCCATGTATCGTCAGATATTATAGTTGTTTTGTACATATTCTTTTACCTCTCTTCTTTGGTTTCTTAACATTCGCCAGATCTGTTTTTGTTGTCCGTATAAGTCTCTTTCAAATTGCCCTGTGTATCTTTCCCAGAAGTCTTTTTTTATCGTTCTAATTTTCGAATTTACATCATTTCGGACTTGTTTATATTTTTGGTATTCCTGGTTAGTCTGAGACTGCTTATATTTTAGAAAAGCTTTTCTTTTACTTTCCGCTAGTATTTTTATTTCTTCACAAAACCATGGTGTTCGGTGTTTAGTTTGTTTTATTATGTTTACTTTCCTTGTCTCTACCGCTTCTTTTGATGCCTTTATTATGTTCTCCTTTATTTTTGACCATTGGGAATTTGGAGTTTCATTTATGTGTGTTTTGTTATTCTTAATGTACCCTTCAAGTCTTCGTTGATAGAGATCTCTTATACTTTCATCTTGTAGCTTTTCTGTATTAATTTTTTCTTGATATATAGGTTGTTTCGATTTGGATCTTTGTATTTGTATTCTTAATTTGCACAAGAGCAACTTGTGATCGCTCCCGATTTCTGAGGAATTCAGCGTTCTGATGTCAATTACTTGTGTCGGATGTATTTGTCTGTTTGATATAATGTAGTCTATTACTGAGCGTTGCCCTCCCGTGTTCTCCCATGTATACTGGTGTTGCATTCTGTGATCGAAGAAGCTGTTATTTATCCGTAGGTCATTATCTATACAAAAGTGTGTTAACTTGTCCCCGTTGTCGTTGCATATGTTTTCATTAAACCGTTGTTTTACACCAGGCACTACGTTATGTCCGATTCGGGCATTCAAGTCTCCTAATATAAAAAGTGGATTATTCTGTGGTAACTCATCTATAGTTTCCTGAAGTTCATTATAAAATTGTTCTCTATCAACCCTAGGTTTGCAGTCTTCAGGGGCATATACACTTATAATATGCAATTTAGTTTTCTCTAGATTTAATGTTACTACAAGATGGCAAGGTTAGGAGCCTTGAACACTGCAGCCTTGGGCTTCTTGCGTTACTCATACAACATTATTCAGTAAAAAGTTTTGTCGTCTTTATTAGGTTTGGTAACGTTTTCACTAGGTTTTCTCTAATTAGAGTTTCTCTTGTATTGGCTCCACCCGGAAGCATAGGTATGTCTCCATCGGGCAAAGGTTTCACAGTCAAAAATAATATGAGAGGCTGTTTCGTCCTCTTCATTACATAGTCTGCATATGGGTTCATCGTTTAGGATGTCCATTGTATGCATGTGCTTGCGTAGGTTGCAGTATCCAGTTATCAGTCCTGTCACTAGCCTAATTTGGTGTCTGCTTAGTCGCAGTACATCATCTGTTAGTTTTTTACGAGAATGATTTGACGGGACGTGAGACTCGAAATGAAAGACATGAGTTAGACTGTTAGAGCATTAATTTTTTTATTTTTCAACATATTCTTCTTGTACATCAACACACTTGGACCAGCGACGCTGAAGTGCCATTATGTCTGTTTTGTAGTGATCTTCTTCAAGGCTGTCAAAATATTGCTCCGTTGCAGCAATTACTTCTTCGTCCGTCTTAAACTTCTTTCCGACAAGGAAAATTTTGAGCTTCGGGAATAGGCGAAAGTCATTCGGAGCAAGATCTGGCGAGTAAGGTGGGTGGGGGACAACCTGGAAGCGAAGTTGATCCAATTTCTCACGAACAATGCGACTGGAATGGGAAGCAGCATTATCATGACAAAAGAGCGGCTTTTTTCGAACCATTCCGAATATTTTTTCAGCAATTGCTGCTTTTAGTTGGTCCAAAAGTGCAGCATAATATGCTCCGTTGATGGTTTGGCCCTTTGTGAGATAGTCGATGAGAAGTATCCCCTTTGAATCCCAAAAAATCGTAGCCATTACTTTCCCGGCCGATAAAAACGACTTCGCCTTCTTTGGTGGAGGACTGCCATGATGTTTCCACTGTTGAGATTCGCGTTTTGATCCGGGAATGTAGTGATGAATCCAAGTTTCATCGACCGTAACAAAGCGGCGCAGAAAATCAATCTGATTTTTGTTAAACAGCTTCAAATTGTCGCTTGATGTTCGCACTCTTTCTCGTTTTTGAACAGCAAGCGCGGCACCCATCTTGCTGACAGCTTAGACATGCCCAATTCTACGTGCAAAATATGATGTATGCGCTCAGTGGATATGCCTACGATCCTAGCTATCTCTTCAATGTTTATTCTTTGATCCTTCAAAACAATATCATGCACTTGATTTATTGTTTCCGGGGTTGTTACCGTTTTTGATGGTCCTGGTCGTTCATCATCTTCAATGCTCAAATCACCACGTTTAAATAATTAAATCCTGCAACCCAGCGACAAATCGTTGCTTTCGAAGGGGCATTGTCACCCAATGTTTGCTGCATATCGGCCAAAATTTCAGTCGTGTTTAGATTTTTAAAAAACCAATTTTGAATCGCACCACGAATAGCGTATTTATCCATTTTAGGATTTTTCATTTAAGCGTTGTCTTTAAATCGTTGCAATTTCTTAACTGAACGCCACAGATCAACTAAACTTCACTTGTCAGCATAAAAAAGATGGCGGAACTCGAAAATGATGTTAATTTATACCGCTAGAGGGCACTAGTAGTCGATTCACACGTCCCGTCAAATCATCCCCGTAGATGGAGTTTTTAGCATGGTCTAGCTCTAGCTGTGTCTTAATCCATCCACATGGTTCCAGTGGTTATGGTGCGATCTTTTTATCCACCCAGCCAACCAGCCACGAGCAGAGGTTTTGGTAATTCCAAATACTGGTTCAGGACCATTAAATGCTTTTTCTGTTCCCTCTTTTGCGAGAGCATCAGCTTTTGCATTGTATTTTATCCCCTTATGGCCCGGAACCCACATGAGGGTTACTTTGTCGTGGTTTGCCAGGTTTATTAGGTTTTGAAGGCAGTCCTAGACTAGTTTTGAGTTAATCCGGTAGCTAGGACCTTTATGGTAGCCTGGCTATCAGTTAGGACAAGGATGTCTTTGCCTTGATAGTTCCTCTTTATGTTTTCCTGACAAATGCCTATGGCATGAGTTTCGGCTTGGAATACTGTTGCAAACTTCCCCAAAGATGCACAGGTTTCAAAATGGGGAGATTTCCCATATATCCCAGCTCCAGTGCCGCTATCAGTTTTGGATCCGTCTGTGTACCAGACTAGTTTTCCTTCCTGACCACGTCTTTGTGCCAGCCCTTCGTTCCATTCTAGCTGGATGTAAAAGGGTTTGTTAAGGTTATGCCTGATAGACATTGTGTCACTGCTCATTTCTAGTAATCGATTAGTGATACTGCTGGTTAATTTGGTGTGACCAGAGACGAAACTGATTTACCAGTTTCCATTATAGTTCAGTCTATACGCCGCCATACTTGCCTCTGCCTTGATTATGACATCTAGAGGAGGAAGGCTTAGCAGGGTTTTCATAGCTGCAGTTGGAGTGAAAACCACCAACCTCCAATGTCAAGCAATTCATTGGAGGTTGGTGGTTTTCAATCTCCGTGAAAAAGCTAAGTTTTCTTGTTCTTTTTTAATTGTTATTCGTTGACAACGAGGGCAGATTGTCCCTCGAAACGTTCGTTATTTGTAACTTGTAACTTTTTTCAAAGTTACTTAGAAAACAGAAAACAAGCTGTAAAAATTGATGGCAGGTTATCGAATCTCTTAGATTTACAATCTGGAGTTCCGCAGGGGTCAATCTTGGGGCCCCTGCTCTATTGTATTTATACTTTTAATCTAAACAGTGTAATTAAGTACTCCAAACATCATTTCTACGCGGACGACACTCAATTGTACGCTTCATTTTCTAAACAAAATTTTATACCAGCAATGGAAAATTTTAATGAAGACTTGCGAAGCCTAATTGACTACTCCAACAAACACGGCCTCACCATAAATCCCCACAAAACAGAAGTAGTACTTTTTGGCCCAAAAAAACTAAAAGAAGAATTTATTGATAATTTCTATTCAATTATTATTGACTCCACACCTATACAACTCAGTAAATCAGTTAAAAACCTTGGGCTTGTAATAGATGAGGATTTAAAATTTAATCTCCATGTAAACAAATGTACACAATGTTGTTTCTCCATGCCTTTTGTAAGGCTTTTGTGTGTAACATTTGTTTGAATATTAATTTTTTTTTCTTTGTATTTAAAAATGTTTATATTGCACACAGTGAGAAATAAAAATTATTATTATTATTATTATTAAGGGCTTACAATTCACTCAAAACAATTTACTCCAGCAGACAGGTTCTTAATGTAAACACAAAAAAGATTTTATGTAACTCCTTGATGCTATCTCACTTTAATTACTGCGATACTATATACGGACCGTTTATTGACAAAGCCAATGCACAAAAAATTCAAAAAATGCAAAATTCCTGTATGAGACTTATTTTTGGAATTCGCAAGTACCAACATATTTCTTATAAACTTCAGGAATTAAAATGGTTAAATATGGATAACAGGAGATTGCTACATGCTGCTTGCCTTTATCACAAAATTCTCATCTTTCGATCACCACCTTACTTATATAATAAGATTACATTTCGCACGGATGTTCACAATGTAAATGTTAGATTCAAGGGTAAGCTAACTCCACCGTTACATAGAACGGAATTTTTTAAACAGTGTTTCTCTTACCAAATAACTAAAATTTACAACAGTATTAACAGCGCATTCAAAAGCTTACCCTTGAATCAATTCAAATTCAAATTTTATACTTTTTTATTAAACAATGACTGAAATATTTCCAGACTGGTATTAGTAATGTAAGTTTATTTTATTTATTATAATTGGGCCCTGATATGTTTATATGTATATATAGCTAAATAATATTAAATTTCATTTATTTATTGGCAAGGGTTGAGTGGTAGAACAGCTAACCGAAAGGTAAAATGCTGAACTCCGCCTTGGGATAGCTCCTTTATGCTATGTTTATTTTTTGTGTATCTTCACTAGGTTATACATTTTTGTAATACAATGGAGCTAATAAAAGACGATTTATTATTATTATTATTATTATTATTTAATACGTTATTTAATCATTTTAATTTGCAGAGTGGCGAAATACCCAAAAAAGAATATGAATTAAACAACGCACATTTTAGAAAATCTGCCAGTAAATTTAATAAGTTTTACTTGTGTTTTTTGCCGTAATTATTGTATTAAATTAACTTTTTACTAAATTTAATCTTTTTTTTTACTTAACAAAAAACCAGTGGGGGAACGCCGTTCCCCCGCGTTCCCCCTCGACTACACCCCTGCAAGCCAGCCTTTGGAGTTTGGAAAGCTCCAGTTTGGCTTGCTTTTGTTCTACTTTTGGCCACCAGGTCAGCGATCCGTAGGATACCATAGGTCTTACCACAACAGTGTACAGCCAGTGTACCATGCTCGGCTTAAGTCCCCAGGTTTTGCCCACTGCACGCTTTGTTGCCATAATAGTTGTTTTGCCTTTATGTGCAATTTTTTGAATGTGTGAGCTCCAGGTTAACTTAGCATCCAGGATTGTGGCCAGATATTTAGCCTCTTAGCTCACTTGCAACTGTTCATTGAAAAAGTTTGGCAGTTTTAGCCTATCTAATTTCCCTCTTCTAGTAAATGGAACCAGTACCGTTTTCGGCGGATTTACACTTAGGCTCTCTTTGGTGCACCACTTTTCCACAATTCTTAGAGCTTTTTGCATAATCTCTGAGACTGTGTTATCAAATTTCCCCGAGATGAGTATTGCCAGATCATCGGCATACCTCTGGGTATAGTAACCTTCCCTATTTAGTTCGACTAAGAGCTCATCCACTACCAGGTTCCACAACAGGGGTGACAAAACTCCCCACTGTGGGCATCCTTTGGCAGCTTCCACTTCCATTGTCTCACCAGAAAGGGTTGATTGAATTTTTCTGTCCTGGAGCATGTTACTGATCCACCTGCAGATGATGTCTTCTACTCCACGGTTTCTTACTGCAGCTATCATTGACACGAATTAGGTATGGTCAAAGGCTTCCTCAATGTCAATAAAAACAGTCAGTGCGATTTCTTGGTAGTTAATTGCCTCCTCAATTCTCCGCACTAGTTGGTGAAGAGTAGTTTCGCATGATTTCCCCGATTGATATGCATGTTGATGGGGATGAAATAGGCTTCCCGAGGAAAAGCTCTCTCTGATGTGTCTTTCAATCAGTTTCTCTATCAACTTTAACATAAAGGATGATAGTTTGATAGGTCTATATGACTTCGCCTGAGAAGAGTCTCTTCCAGGTTTGGGTATGAAGACAATTCTAGATTGTTTCCAGACAGACGGGATGTATCCCGTTGCCAGGCTTGCTCTTAGTAATCTACAAAGCTTTGGTGTGAGAATCTCTTTCCCTTGTTGTAGTAGCACAGGTATTATGCCATCAGGACCAGAAGCTTTGTATGGATTAAACGAATCTATGGCCCATTCAATACTTTTGTGGGTACCTAACGTTTTTGTTTGAAATTTGCCAGTCCCCTTTTTCAGCCCTTATAATCGGGTGAATGAGGTTTGGCTGATGCTCGTCTGCAGGATAAACTGCATGTGAGTCTGGAAAGTGTGCTTCAATAAGAAGCTCCAAGGTTTCTTTACTTGTTTCCGTGAATTTCCTATTTGGCTTTATGATTGTGCCAACGGGTTCCACAGGATCTTTAGCCAGAATCCTCTGGAGTCGTGCTGCTTCAGAAGTGTTTTCAACTTCTTGATAGAAGTTCCTCTAGGAGTCTCTTTTGGCTTTGCGTATTTGTTTATCGTACTCGGTCAGGGACTGATAATAATTATCCCATTCACCGGTTCTTTTCGCCTTGTTGAAGAGTTTGCGTGTGTTTTTCCTTAGTTGTGCTAGATCCGAGTTCCACCAACTAACATCTTTGTTGGTGGCTCGTCGTGTGACCCGGCAGTTGTTGTGATACGAGTTTAAAATAGCCTCCTGAAGTTCAACAGAGGTTAGCTCGATATCAGTACTATTTTTAATCTCATTTTTGAAATTAAATAGATTGACTTGTAGATCCTGCTTGTAATTCTCCCAGTCCGTATTTCTCGATTACGATACTCTGAAACTGACTTATCAAAATTACTGATTTCGATTCGAATGTATCTATGGTCCGAGAGTGACGGTTCCTCGGACACATTCCAACGAGTTATCTGAGAGCTAATACTAGAGGTAGCCAAAGTGATATCAATAATCTCTTCGCGAGTTTGTGTTTTAAAAGTTGGTTTGTTCTCCCGATTCCGTATATCCAAATCTTTGGATACAATAAAATCACAGAGATACTCACCCCTTCTATTGACGTTGCTGCTACTCCATGCTACATGGTGAGCATTGGCGTCAGTTCCAGCTATGAATTGCAGGTTTGATAGCGTGCAATACTCAACAACCTGTTGTAGTTCCTCAGTTGGAGGTGAATTAGGAGAGTCAAATGGAAGATATGCTGAAACGATTAATTATTTCCTTCAGATTTCCTTCCATTTGTGTTGTTAATTTAATAGCTACTTGATCCCTGCAACAAAAGTTTATCAGTTTTAGAGCGTAAAGTTCTTCCCTGACAAAAATACAGGATCTCACGTTATCAAGGTTTCTATTATATATTAGCTTACCTTTAACAGTTCCAAGGTCTGATACTTATTCCCTGAAGAGCCAGGGTTCTTGAATCAAGGCTATGTCTATGTTCTTGGAGACCAAGTATTTACAGAGGGCAGCTGTTGCCGCCTTGCTATGCTGGAGGTTTACTTGTACTACCACCAGCGTCATCTTGCTTGTCTGTTTTCTTTGACACCCTGAAAGTTATCTGAGATAGACCTAAGCAGGCTTTAAATCCCACTTTGCTCAGTTTCTTCAGGGAGTTCTTATCAATCACAAGGACTAAGGTAGTGCCCTGAGTTTCGATACGACTGGAGATCACTCTCCATTCCTCAGTGGCCAGCTTGTGATTCTGCGTTTTCAGCAGGGAAAGGATCTTGGTGGCTTCTTTGGCCTCCAGTAAGTCAGTGGGGATCCATACCACCACTCTGGAGGTTTTAACCGCATCCCTTGCTGTTACAACACGAATTGTTGTCCCTTCCCATGGTTGAAGTTGTGGCGTCTTTTCCAGCAGCCATTGCTTTGACGTGTCGTCTGCACAGGACACGTATAGCACACCAGCATGAGCGTAGCTATTTGTAAACTGTGGTCCAGTTCCAGTCGCACACTTGAAAATGCCTTTACTGAGAGCCTGTTGAATCTGCTTAGCCTGTTCTGGGGTTAATTTTTCCCTCAGGGTAGGTTTGCAGAGTAATTGCCATCTTAGTGGCTGAAAGGGATTGACTGTAGGACTGTCCCTGTACAGAAGTACTGGGTTTGTCCTTCGAGTCGTCACCATTAATCTTTTTTGATCCTCTTTGAACAAAGCGGGAGAGAGTGCTGCCCTCCGTTCGGGTTCTCTTTTTAGGGTCTTGAACTGGGTCTTTAGTAGTCCCCAGTTCTTTGCTCTGACGGTTTGCCCTAGGTTTTCTAGGCCTAATCGGCTCCCCTCTAGCTTTTGCCGCTTCTATAGCAAGTCTACGGCGTTGCGAACCTGAAAGTCTTTTCTCATGCTTACCTGAAGTTGGATCGGCTTCGGTATGGGCTTGAGATTGGGGTTTTTCCTCGGGTTGTGTACTGCCCAGAGGATTTGCCCCAATAATATCCGCCACCGAGGAGGGAGAGATTTGACCTAGGTCTGTCTTAGTCTCCATCGGGGAGGGTGTAGACCTAAAAAGAAGTTCTAGGCCTGAGTTTAAGCTTGAATTTTCTGTATCTTCCATGTTGTTTCCACGAGTAGCTAAAGACTAAAAATAAGTGGCTTTATACAATGGGGTGCGCCCGGTGCCCCAAGGGAGATTCAGTAGGGACTGATCATCTAGACAGCCACTCATCCCTTGGCCTGGTCTCACCACCATAGGATTTGGGTTTTACTATTGAGGTTTACTCCTCTTGGTCCGGGCGGTGAAGCCAAGACTCCCAGCACAGATATCCCCAGTAATACATGACTACAGCAGAGATATCCATATATGGTATAACGGCAATGACGTGACCAGAGGTTCGTCTTTGCCGGCATCGTCAACCCAAGTGCAGACCCTTAGTCACGACGCGACAGCTGGGCTTGGGGGATGTTTATCGACTTTTCAGTCTAGATCCGCAGGGTTCAGTCTCAACGGGGCCACCACGAGAAGGATGCAATCGCTAGGATCGCATATCACTGATCGTTGCCGGTGATACCCTGCAGTCTTCTGTTGTCACGCGGAAGGTGCAAGACCTGAGCAACTTGGCTGCACTGCCTCGGTATAAATTTTTACAGCGTTTATAGCCGTTCAGTTCCGCTAGCAATGCTCGACCCCATCAATTGGTTTAAATTAAATTGACATGTATATTAACAAAAGCTGGCAGTACGGCTGAGTGGTGTTGCACATCTCACGGCACTTGTAAAAGTTAAGCGCCAATCTGCTTGGTCAGTACTTGGTTGGGTGACCATCTGGAGAGCGGGAATAGTGTTCTAGCCAGACAGGCTCCACTACCTCAAGTACCTCCGTCGAATTTAAAAATGCCACACCCGTAGCGGCTCAGTGCGCCCGGCACCCCGACACTGTGTGCAAGATATAAGTGGTTAACTTCTTCTGGGGGGTCGTGTTTCTCCGGTTTTCTGGTAAACGGCAACCCCTTTAGCAGGTGTGTACGGAAGGCGGTTATTCGGCAGGTGAACACGGACGGCGGTTTTTCAGCAGGTGAGCTCGTACGAAAGTTGCAGCCGGCGTCGTGTTAAGTATAGGTTTTGGCCCTGTGGGCCGGATGCCCTCAAAGCGGAACCTCGCCGTCCGAGTTTTGTTTACATTCCGTGTTCTCTGAACTAGGGCTGGGCGATATTGAAATTCTGATATCGATTATTGATAACTGAGAAATATCGATACATATCGATATATCGAAATATCGATACATTTCAAAATATCGATATATATCGATAGCTATCGAAAACTATCGATATTTATCGATAAGTATCGATTTTATTGATAAATATTGATAATCATCGATTTATATCGATAGTTATCGATTGATATCGGTAGTTACCGATTAATATCAATAGCTATCGATTAATATCGTTAAATATCGATAGTTATCGATTAATATCGATATTTCTGGACAAATATCGATAAACATGGCTACTATATCGATAATTATCAATATATGTACATAATAATAATAGAACCGTCTGGGTTCCGGATGAAGAATAGACCCAGGGAACCCTCTGCCTGTCATAAGAGGCGACTATCTGGGGCACCTATCCTAACATTACCCATTCCTTTATATCCTTGTACCCAAACTCTTAATACCTTCCGTTCCCTGAAAGCTGGCAGTAGCTTAAAAAGGCACAACCCATAAACTAATATGGAGCAACAAAAAAATTATAAAGCCTGGGATGTGTCAGGGAGTAGGGCTGTACCTGACACGGACAGTCAGCCCATGGATGAAACCAGCAATAGTCAACGGACAGCAAACACGGTAAATCGTGTCTTAACTAAAGTAGAATCATTTACCACGAAAGCTGGAAAACCAAGGCAACGCATGAAATGGACCACACAAATGAATGAAAGTATCATGCGCTGGTACTTCACAGCAACTATAATAGAGACAGATATGACATCATACATATCAGAGATGCACAAATTATTTACTGAGGAAAATCCTGAAATTAATGTCACAGAACAGCGAGTGGCAGACCAACGAAGAACAATCACAAGAAATAATCTACTGTCCGCAGAATATGTACAAGACATCAAAAGAAGAGTCGAAATCCAGATCAGACGCGAAAATATAATAAATGATATCCACATTGACGTCGATGAAAATCAACTAGAACATATAGAAGAACAAGTACCCGAGGACCAAGAAAATCGAGAAGAACAAGCTCACGAAGAAGAAAAACAATAACGTCAAAATCAGGTAATCACTCCAAACAATATACTCTCAGAAGAAAACGGGCAAGATGACCTGATAAAAGCACTTCATGAAGCTATTATCAAATATAACGGAAGTGACCCTACAATGAGACCTAAAATTCCTAAACAAAGTACATCCTCACGACTAGCAAAAATTGTAGAAAATATGAACACAGTTCTGCCGGAGTTCTTAGAACAAAGTAATAACTTCACAGATCTGCACACCCCAATATATTGTGCTGCTCTCACCTGCAGTAAGCAGAACGTAAATAAAATTCTTCAAAACTATAAAATACATACAAAATACGATGAATACAACATAAAGTAGATGAGTTTTTAGATAAACTTAAACAGAAACTCGCTGCCCTAGCTAAGAGATTAAAAAGATACCAAGAATGTAACAAGCGAAGATGGGAAAATAGACAATTCCGAGAAAGAGAAGGCATATTCTACCAAAACCTGTTTTTAACACTAAAACAACTCTAACAGAAATGCCCACAATAGAAAAGATAGAGGAATACTGGTCAAGGATGTGGTCGGACGAAGAGAGCCATAACCAACAGGCCCAATGGATAAATGCAGAAAAGGAAAAATATGCTGCCTCGAATGAAATTAATTTGGTAGCAGTAACAAAAGAACAAGCTACCAGAGTGATAGCAAAAACACAAAATTTGAAGGCACCCGGAGTAGATGGGCTCCACAACTACTGGTACAAAAAATTTACTCTTGTTCACGAAGAACTTGCAAGACATATTAATATTTTTATTCTTAACCCAAATAGATTACCAGTCTTTATTACCCAAGGAATAACATACCTCTTACCAAAAAGCCAAAACGTTAAAGATTCAGGAAATTTCATAATTGCCAAAGATCTATAAAATCATAACGGCGCTAATAACGGATATGCTATTCTCTCAGTGTGAAGAGAACTCTATAATAGCAGAACAATAAAAAGGATGCCGGAGGACATCCCAAGAATGCAAGGAACAATTAACAATAGATCAAGTCGTAATGAGCCAAGCACATAAAAGGAAACGAAACATACATACCGCCTTCATAGATTATAAAAAGGCGTTTGATTCTGTTCCACATACCTGGCTGCTAGAAGTTCTAAACATATATAAATCAAGCCCAGTTCTAATCGAGTTTCTAAGAACCATAATGAAAACCTGGAGTACTACGATAAAGGTTTACATTGATACAAGATGTTTAATGACCGAAAACATAAAAATCAAACGGGGAATATTCCAAGGAGACTCCCTAAGTGCACTGTGGTTCTGCCTGGCGGTTAATCCACTGTCAAATATGCTAAATGATACGAACAAAGGCTACAAACTTAAACTAAATGAAAACATGGCCTATAACTTGTTCCACTTTATGTACATGGACGACATAAAACTTTTCAGTAGTACTTCAGATCATCCCAAACATCTACTAAAACTAACAGAAACATTTAGCAAAGACGTGCGTATGACCTTTGGAATAGACAAATGTCAGACACTAAGTATCAACCAGGGAAAGAGAGAAATATTAAACTACAAGACTCAAGACGAATCCACACTCAAAGGTATGATAGAAGGCGACACGTATAAATATTTGGGTCTACAACAATCGAGACTGATAGAGAGTAAAAAGTAAAAGAAGAACTTGAGTCTAAGTACATACAGCGACTTAAAGCCATAACTAAAACGAAATTAAATGGAAAACATACAATTAAGGCCATAAGATACATTTGCGACACCTATACTTACCTACTCGTTTGAGGTTGTGAACTGGACAGATAGTGATATTAACAACCTGAAAAGAAAAACCAATAAGATACTTACTGAAGCTAGACTACATCATCCAAAGTCTGCATCGGAAAGACTGACCCTACCAAGAGCAGAAGGCGGGAAGGGACTCATAGACTTTAAAAATTTACTAAATAAACAAAAAACATCCTTACATTATTACAAAAACAAATACATCTGAGTTACACAATGCATTAGCTATATCAGATAATAAATATACTCCGTTAGATCTATCCCATGAAATAAACTTTCCTATAACAACAAAAGAAGACAAGCATTTATCCTGGAAGCAGAAAGCTCTACATGGAAAGCATGCTCATGACTTGGCTCAGCCTCATGTCGATCCAGAAGCGTCGAACGCGTGGCTGCGCAGAGGTGACTTGTTTCCTGAAACAGAAGGTTTTATATTAGCTATACAAGACCAGGTAATTAATACCAAAAACTATAGAAAGTATATTCTTAAAGACGGCACCCAGGACGATTCTTGTAGAAGATGCGGAAGTGCACCCGAAAACGTCAATCACATTATATCGGGATGTCAAGCTCTAATAACTCAAAACTATTATAGAGCTAGGCATGACAATGTAACTAAAATATTACACCAAAAACTATTGATAAAGTTTAATCTTAAAACCGAAACCGAACCATATTATAAATATGAGCCGCCTAAAGTAATCGAAAATCGCTTGGCCCGGGTATATTGGGACAGGAGTATTATCAGCGATAAAACAATTCCTCATAACCGACCCGACATTACACTGGTAGACAAAGAAGCCGAAACTGGATTTTTAATGGACACGGCAATCCCTAGCACTTCTAACTTACTACAGGCATATAACGAGAAACTACGAAAATATACAGAGTTAGCAATAGAGGTAAAATAGATGTGGAGATTAAAAAATGTATATACAATACCTATAGTTATATCTGCAACTGATGTAGTCCATTGAACACTAGGTGCAATGCTACAAAAACTGGATATCGACAAGAACACCTACATCGAGAAGCAAAAATCGGTCATCCTCAGTACCTGCAACACAACCAGAAAATTCTTGTATACATAATGAAACACAAAAACAATACAATAATATTACTTACCTTTACCTTGGCATTACGCCCGTGAGGTAATTACATCCGTATGTATAGTACGAGAGAAAACAAACATACAATAATAATAATAGTGTCTTTATTTCTGCCACTTGTAAACGTACAAATAAATAAACATGTAAATACATCTTGTATTATAAGCGCTAATGTCGGGTGCCGACCGCCGGCCGTCCAGACGTAAGCAGGCGCGCGCACACGCAGCATGAACGGCCTGCATACTAGCAAGTGGCGCGCGCGCACAAATGGCGAGACCGCATTTGTATTGTTAACGCTGGCAAGGCCGGACGTCGGCTGGCCGCCAGCCTAAGCAAGAATTTTTATTGGTAACCGTTTCTTTACGTTGGCAGGGCCAGACGTAGGCTGGCCAACGCGTTCTAGTAAATACATAGAACCAAAATTAGTTGCCAAGAAATCTTAGGGTGGAGTTAGATGCCTTATTTAGGATAGGCCCTGCTCTTCCACTTAAACCCTAAATTAAAAAAAAACATAATTATTTTTTTTTAATGAATGCCTATATGTATTAAACATTATTAAAACTAAAATATGATGCCCCGAATAAACCTTCACTACGACGATAAACAGATATAACTGTATATAATTAAGAGCAGCAGATCTAAATTATAAGCGTTTCTATCCCTGTTTCTTCAGAAGCGCCAAAAATAGATGTCGCTTAAATGACCTTATGTTTAGATGTTTTATATTATTAGGCAATACGTTGTAACTTTTAGAAATATTATATCGAAATGATCTCTGAAAAAAGGTTGTCCTATGAAGAGGTGGTGTTATGGTAAGATCTAGATTACGTAAGTTTAAGTTGTGAATATCAGTGCGGAAAACTATCTTCTTAAATAAATATGTTGGATTTTTATTTATTATGATTGTATGATAATGACATGCTATTTGTAGTTTAAGCCTATTATTCATATTAAGCCACTTTAGCTTATATAACTTATGAGATAGGAGAAATGGGATAGAACTAGCGATTCGCATAACATAGCTTTAGTGCTATTACTTAAATAGCATCTGTGGGGGTATAGAAGCTTTAAATTCATGTCGGCGGATATTATTAGATATATGCTGACGAAATCTAAGTCTGTATGACACCAAGGTTTTTGGCACTATCAGTTACAGGTACGTTAACACCATTTATAGTAAATTTCGCAAAACCCTTTAGAGCAATGATTTCGTTTCTGTTCCCAAACAACAGGATATTAGATTTTAATGGATTAAGAGTAAGACAGTGTTTATAGGAATCTTCAAAAAGCGTTTGTAAGTCTACGTTGATATCACTGACAGCTTGAATAGAATTATTTGGAGAAAATGAATGGTACAATTGTGTATCGTCTGCATACATTTGAGTTTTACATGTTTTGGGCCGTTTGTGTAAGGTAGACGTATAAATTGTAAATAATAATGATCCTAAAATGGAACCCTGTGGTACGCCACTGATTACGGACTTAATATGAGACGATGAATTACATAACTGTACGGATTGTGATCTGTTTCTAAGATAAGTTGACAGAAAATTAACAGAGTTGTCACTCAGGCCAATATAATGCAAAATTGCAAGTAATACAGAATGAGAGATGGTGTCAAAAGCCTTGCTATAATCTAGCAAGACTAATACACTAATCTCTCCACGATCGGCAGCTGCAATGATATCATCCGTGACATTAAGTAGCACGGTTGCACGGCTGTGTCCTAGCCTAAAACCTGACTGAGTGTGGGGAAGTATACTGTTTTTAATTAAATGAGTAATTAGTTGAGAATTGATCATTTTCTCTAAGATTTTTGATAATGTGGGCAGAATGCTGATAGGCCGCAAGTCACTATATTCACTAGGATCACAATTTTTGGGAATAGGAACGCCGATGGCTCTTTTCCAAGTACTTGGAAAGGTGTGTTCAACTATTGCGGTATTAATACTGTGGGTGATATAGGGCAAAATTAATGGACAACAAAGATTTAGCATATTGATATTTAGCTGATCAGAACCAGTAGAATTTGATTTTATTTTTCTTAGATGAGAATAAACTACATCCATATCAACCATTTGGGAAGACAAGTCTGATTTTAAACTGGCAATTTTTGAATTTGAATAAAAATTAATTAAATTTGCATCTTCAACTAAAGTAGGTATACTATCCAAAAAGAAATCGTTAATTTCATCAGCTTTTAATAATGAGGCTGGTAGAGAGCACGTCTTGTCGTTTTTAGTTACATTAAGAGCTTTAATTTCATTCCACATAACTTTAGATGAGTATTTTCTAATATTGTAGTTGAAATGAGCTTTTTTCTCATTTCTGATTACGAGGGTAGTAAAATTTCTCAGGGATTTATAATAATCCCAGTGAGCTGGCAGTTTGGTTTTTCTGAAGTGTTGCTTGGCTTTGTTCCTCAAAGAAATTAACAATTTGATATTATCTGTAATCCATGGTGCCTTCTTTTTTGAAATTTTAACGCTTCTTTATGGTGCATGTTTATCAAATAGTTGAATTAAGTTCTTATTCAAAAATAGCAGCTTTTCATCTATATTGTTGAAGTAGAAAATTTGTTGAAATAGAATCTGAGCCAGATCATTATAAAATGCATCACAATCAATTTGTTCAAAACTACGTACCGTCTTGAGAACGGACCTTGCTATTGGTTTAGAAATATTGATATGACAAAACACAAGCCCGTGGTCAGACAAATCTAATTCACAAACGCCCTTCTTATCAATACAAGTTACATTAGAAACCACGATAATATCTATCAACGAAGAAGAATTTACAGTTACTCGTGTAGGTTCATCTATTATCCGAGCCATTCCAGTGGATTCTAACATGTCATTGAAATATATACTAGAAGTATTGTCAATTTTGAGCAAATCAATGTTAATGTCACCCACACAAATTAAATTATCTGCTACCATTGCAGCTTCAAAAATAGAAATTTCAATAGAATCACAGAATGATTTATAATTAGTATATGGTGGTTTGTAAGCTACTCCACATACGACTTTATTATTGTTAAATATTAAACTCACCCATAACTGCTCAATTAAATCATCCGTTGGGAAAATTTCATATTTAAATGTATCACTAAAGTAAATACATACACCACCTTCTCTTAAGGGCCTATCTTTACGTATAATTTTGTAACCATTAACCGAGATCAAGTCGTTAGGTACAATAGGTGACAACCAAGTGTCACTAATTGCAATTATATCTAAAGTTTGTTCAAATATCTTTTAAATGAGAAATTTTTGAAACTAGGGATCGGATGTTTAGATGTGCTGCCCTAAGTGTGCTACCCATTCATCTAAAAAATAAACAAACACATAAGAAACTTATTAATAAACTAGGTACACAAAACAAATAATGTTTATAAACAACTTACGCTAATACATAAAAGAAATTCCGTAAATACAATTATTGCTATTTATGTCAATGATAATACAATCAGAGTCAGGACTGGCCAGCGTAGCTGCGAAAGATTATGATTGTATTTTATTTAGGTCTTCAAAAGTACACAGTTTAGAGAGTTTGTTGCCGTGTTTTACGAAAATTTTACCTTGAGAAGTTAAAACTTTGGATGCACCAAACCTATATGTATGTAGTATATTTTGTTAGTAGATACAGTGACCGCCAAAAAGTCAGCATAATATGAGAAACAATTTTATTTAATGCTCACCAAAAGTCTACTCAGCAAAAATGTCCCAATCGGCTATTGCGCTAATAACCCGAACACAAACCCCAAACACGATACAAATTAAACAAGCAAATGCTTCAATAACATAAACCCAGCAGGCAGAAGGACGAGTTCAAAATGCCGCATAGCAAATCTTAAGAAATTTATGAGTGACTACCAAAGCAAATGAAACTCAGCATCAACGATAACTATCGATAACTGTCGCTAATTATCGATACATATCGATAAATATCAATAAGTAACTATCCATATTTATCGATATATATCGATATGTGCAAAACCTGGAAATACTAAATTTAATATCGATATATCGATCCATCGATATTTAAAGAAGGGTATATTGATAAACGATATATCGATATATCGTTATTTTCGCCCAGCCCTACTGTGAACTGGTTCACGAAATAAAGAGATCAAGCAGATACTTGTGCCTCTTGGAGTATGAGACGGTCGACACAGCTGGGGATCTTGCTTCAGGAAGACAGCGCGCTGTTCCCGGCGGGAATGAGTCACGTAATTCTGCAAGTGAAATCTGCATGATTTTTCGTCGGCAAATTGGTTTGATAGTTCGGTCCTTGCGGGCAGCTGGATCCCCCAGCTTAGAGTTCAGGTGGCTAGTTTCGCCTTTAGGGCTGCAGGAAGGCGGCGTAGGACGTATTTAGTTGTTTCTACAGGTAAGTTAATTGCCACAGTTAATTTATTCGCGCCATTTTCAGGTGGAGCGTAGAATAAAATTCATATATGCTGTTAATATTGGGATGTTAATATTCTCGTGGATTACGGTCGTAACGGCATCTAATAAACAGGAAATAAGTTTAAGAGACACAGATACGCTATCACAGTTTAAACGTATTGGTTGGGGTTCTTGTGGATACGAGGCAGAGAGACGCTGCTACAATTTAAACGTTTGGAGAGGATTTGGGATCAAGGAAGTCCAAAGACTCAAGTCGGGACTGGACAGGATCAGGACTGGTGGACTCGAGGTGGATGATCTCAAGTTTGGACTGGACAGGATAGGTAATCTCAAGTTACGTTAACTGGTCATGGAGCTTCTTATATACTCTTCGGGCGTGTTATAAAAACATCCGCTTCAGGCATCGATAGGTGGGAGGCGGCGCAGGGGTGGTGTCTTCGCGTTTATTGCGCATAGCGAGTACGAGTTTGTTATTACTACGCGTTGGTTAGATGCTACGCCTGATAACGCCTAAACGAGCGAAGCATAAATTATATATTGTTTAATGTTCATATTTAAATTTATGCAGATGCTGGCGTTACACTTGTACACAGACTTGGAGAGTTACTGTATCATCTCTGTAAACTAATACCAACATTTCAGGTTTTTCTTTTCGACTGTTTTCAAGTTTGAAACAGAATTCAATTTTCACATATAGTTTTTGATCAATTTTTGCGAAAAATTGTAGAAAAAAAATTACAAAGACAACAGTTAAAACCAGTGGGATTAATAGATTAATTTGCCATTTAATATTTTAACGGCATAAGGCAGTTAGTAAGTATCTAACAAACTAAGATAAATTTGTGGCCGAGGCCGTCAGGCCGAGGCTAATGAAGCTATCTGAGTTAGGGCAATTTAAATGAAAAAGTTAAATAGTATTAATAATGGGTGTTAGAAAACTCGTCTTATCAGAGTCACATATGGAAAAAAAATATGTTTGACAATACTGAAATGTATCGTTGGTGACACTGTAAGTCTATGTCAAATTCGATGTTAACGGGTTAGGTTTTGCGTCAGTTTTGGCAGACTGGCGCAAAAAAATGCCCTGTGAACCTTTCTTAATTACAGTTTTATTCTGCATAAAACAACCTCAGAATGATTAGAGCGGTTATATTTAACTGACAAGCTTATTACACCTTGAAAGGCAAGTGATACGTAGAGCAACGCCTGCGCTAAGTTTATTAACATAAACCATAATTTTCTGACCTGTATCCCGTGCCATCGGATTGATGAAATGATGGGATTTTAAATTACACGTCGCCCGCGGATAAAATTAATGAATCGAAAAGGGTTACGTTGAAATGTTGGAACTGCAGGCCCCTTCCACATTCGGTTGTTGATTGTTGGTACTTCTGACATGTTTAAAGAGAATTTTGGCACAAAGATCGCGAACCAGGAGAAGACTGCCCCGAGTTGTCTTCGATCGCCCCGAAGAAGATTCGAAAAACTTCCCTCGCTTAGAGCCGTTGGTAGTTTGAGATTAATCGTTTTGCCAAGAAGGGCCGTTTGCAGCTCGTCCGCATAAACTTACGTAGGTATTTCTCACCAAACTCGTTGCAACTGAGTTGCTAGTTAACTAATATTGAATTGCTTGACTTTCTTCACGTGCCTTCAATTCAATACTATTTAGATTGCTACACTGTAACCTTTTGCGTTCTAATAATATGAATTATGCTTGCTTGCCACTATGTATGCCTTGCCTCCTTACAATTTTTAATTTGAATTAGTGAACCCATTGCAAAATATTTTGCAAGTTACAAAACTTCTTTCTATCGTGTGGCAGGATTCATTAGGTAAAATTTAAAATTTTAAGTTTTCAAAACTACTCACACGTGATATTGCTACATATACTTTGTAATATCCTGGCTTTCTTAATTAATTCTTTAATTTTGAACTATGATTGATTACCAATGTTATTAAACTTTTTACTCTCGGATAGCCACAGATGCCAGGGTTCAGTCTGGTTAACTCAAATATACAATCAAGTACACATCAAACAAAGCGATTTATTTTGTATACCTATTTACATTTTAAAACAATAACTAAAATATTCTATGTATTTTTGAATAAACGATTTGAATTTCAATGTATCACGGGCAGGCTGACGCCTACTGGGTTAGGCAAGCCACGATGGTTTTCTCCGGTCGTATCTTCTCGGCTACCGGACGAAAGCAGTTCGTAGTTAGGAGAGCGTCCTCTACTCGGCTAAACTGGAAACAGAAATTAGGTTAAGTTGTTTATTTTTATCGGGGCATGAAATAAAGTTAGATTTGCCCTTATTTCGGGGTGTTGAGAATGAATTTGACGTGAGACGTAACCTCGTTACGTCAAAGCTATCCTGCAGTGCCCGTGAAACCTCGTGTAATGCAAAACCTTTTATGATAAGTGAAAAGGCGGTGGAACTACATATCGTATGTCAGCTAATAACTTTTAAGCCAAATTTGTGTTTAAAGCTGTTACTGAAATTCCAGGGGCGCCTAAGTGATAACTAGGGGTTTTCTAATTACGTTATTCAAGGTGACTAAACCCTCCTTTAAGCTACCTGAATTACTTTTAGCTTGAAGCTAACCTCACACAATTTTTGGTTTAGATTATGTACTATGAATTGCGGCACTGCAGAAAGCACGGGAAATCTTCAGGACAAGATCCCTCTGGGTAAGTGAAGCTTTGAATTTTTACGAGTACGTTAATTCCGGGAGTTTCGTTGCAGGCTCTTAACCTCGCAATTCTTGTTCAAGCTTATGCACGGACCTGGAGGGCCACGTTTTTAAAATGCTTTCTGAATGAATTACGTGGATGTTGTCGGGAAGCGGTTTCGAGGAGGTCTAAGACTCTTATCAGGCGTATATGTACAACGAACCACGTACGAGTTCTAGACCACACCGGTTTCGAGGAGTAAACGTATATAAATTCCAGACAGGCATATATAAACAATGATCCACGTCTGAATTTTAAATAAGATAACTCCTGAATAGGCTCGACGGAGATCAATAGGCACTGAAAATCAATGGGCCACTTTGATCTTTCGGGGATTTCTGGGAACGATTGGTTCTGGGACTAAAAGTCAAAAGGTGCTTCGGACGGGACTAGGATTTGGGCCCTCGCGGGCCCCCAGGTAGGAAGCTGGTTCGGGTCGCTGGATGCAAGTCAAGTCCCTCTAAGAACGTACGATACCTCTTATTTATACATTACCGTACGCCGTAATTTGTGCATGATTTTAGGCAGGGATGCGCTGGAAGACGACGGCGCCGGCGGCTCGTAATTTCTGCGCACCTCGATTGTTTCTTCGTGCCTCGGCGATGTTTTCGGACAATTTGTGACGAAGTTTTGGCGGCGGTCAAATTCGAACGTATTCCAATACGTAAAAATACGATTTCGGCCGGCGCTAACGTCACACAAGCCCCTTCCTATGGAGGAAACAGCCGGTGGGTGGACGCCCTCTTCATGGAAGTACCCCTTTCGGCTTGGAAAACACCTGGGGATCCTGGAATTCTCGGCACACAACTCGGACAACATACATTCTAGGGAACGCGGAAGTTATGGAAGTAACCGGCGTTTCTTCTTGCAGTGTCTACTAGGTGAGTATACTTTTGTAATACTTTCAACTGGGGGAGATATAAAAATCGCGGTTTCGACCTATACTCCTTTCAGGACTTCTCGGCAAAAAAACAAGTTCGGAAAGCTAGGACAGGCAACTGCTAATATGCAAGGGAAACTTGCTTGCAGTTTCTGGTCAACAGGCGGTTGTTGTGGCATTAATTTCCACCTGGATCTTCACTGGGTTCAATTTCACGGGGAACATTCAGGAAAAATTTCAGTTGTACTCCGGTACGGGTTGCATACAATTCCATAGGTTCATGCTCTACAAATGCACGTTTTCTTATAGGCACCAAGGCGAAAGCGTGATCATTCTCAGGAGACATTCAACAACATGCATGCAATTAATAATACTGGCGGGTACCACGGGCATGGACAGGACTGGTAATTTTTTAGAATTTTCTGGATAAGCGGAATGAAATTTCATGGACTGCAATCAACCACGTGAAAGCAGTTTCAGGCTAGATGAGACTAAATATTTCGCGGTATCGAACCATTTGTCTTCTCATATATTCATTCTACGGGCTCATAAAATTCTACGGGGAGCATTCTGAAAGAAATGCTACTTACGGATGCTGAACTCGCGGTATCGTCTCGCATTCATTCAGGTTTTGTTCAATCGCGGGAAAGTATTTAGGTTACGGGATTAACCGACTTTCTCACAATATTTGAACTTTAACTGGAAGAAATTAGTAGAGGTTGCGGAGACCAACTTACAATTTCATGGACATTTTGTATGTTTGCAGGTTACCTCGGTTCTGCGAAGATGGCTTCAACTTTGAAGATCTTGCACTGGATGTGATTTCCCTGGAGGATTCGTGTTTCCAAAGACTTCTCGCGAGGGAGGTTGTGCTGCAGGATAGCACGATGCTCCACGTCTCTTGTAGCTGGCTGTACTTCTCAGGGTGAAGCTGTATACCAGGAGACGTCTCGGGAGGAAGTTTTTATGGAGGGAACTTACGAACACGGGGAGGATCTGGACTCCAAAACTTAGTACTGTGCTCAAAGCTGATTTCTGGACTTCAGCTGGTTCTTTTGTACTTTCTGGAATATCTGGCGCCACTTGGAGGTGACCTAGTTGCGTAGATGCTCTGGCTTTCGCCGGTCGGACTCTTCCAACGGCCTGGGTTTCAAACAGGAGCTCTCTATGGACTGGATTTCCTCTTTTCCGCACTTGGAATCAACATTCCTCTGGAGGTTTCTAATTTTCTGGTGTTGGACAAGCTGGTGGCCTCTATGGGGCCGTTTTCCAACATTTCTGCAGGTAGTTACAGGCGGTTCTGGCGGCGGTAACATCTGGTTCTGGTACATGTCTGTGGTCGCGGTTTGTACAACATTTAAAATAATTAATTATACTTTAACTGATAACTAATTATTTTTCAGGTAAAACTGCTCGAGCGCCACTTGGATTGCGTGCTGGTGAAGCCGATGAATTACTTGACTATATACTTGAGTTTATGTCTCTGCTCGGGCTGGCCATGTAATATCCTGGCTTTCTTAATTAATTCTTTAATTTTGAACTATGATTGATTACCAATGTTATTAAACTTTTTACTCTCGGATAGCCACAGATGCCAGGGTTCAGTCTGGTTAACTCAAATATACAATCAAGTACACATCAAACAAAGCGATTTATTTTGTATACCTATTTACATTTTAAAACAATAACTAAAATATTCTATGTATTTTTGAATAAACGATTTGAATTTCAATGTATCACGGGCAGGCTGACGCCTACTGGGTTAGGCAAGCCACGATGGTTTTCTCCGGTCGTATCTTCTCGGCTACCGGACGAAAGCAGTTCGTAGTTAGGAGAGCGTCCTCTACTCGGCTAAACTGGAAACAGAAATTAGGTTAAGTTGTTTATTTTTATCGGGGCATGAAATAAAGTTAGATTTGCCCTTATTTCGGGGTGTTGAGAATGAATTTGACGTGAGACGTAACCTCGTTACGTCAAAGCTATCCTGCAGTGCCCGTGAAACCTCGTGTAATGCAAAACCTTTTATGATAAGTGAAAAGGCGGTGGAACTACATATCGTATGTCAGCTAATAACTTTTAAGCCAAATTTGTGTTTAAAGCTGTTACTGAAATTCCAGGGGCGCCTAAGTGATAACTAGGGGTTTTCTAATTACGTTATTCAAGGTGACTAAACCCTCCTTTAAGCTACCTGAATTACTTTTAGCTTGAAGCTAACCTCACACAATTTTTGGTTTAGATTATGTACTATGAATTGCGGCACTGCAGAAAGCACGGGAAATCTTCAGGACAAGATCCCTCTGGGTAAGTGAAGCTTTGAATTTTTACGAGTACGTTAATTCCGGGAGTTTCGTTGCGGGCTCTTAACCTCGCAATTCTTGTTCAAGCTTATGCACGGACCTGGAGGGCCACGTTTTTAAAATGCTTTCTGAATGAATTACGTGGATGTTGTCGGGAAGCGGTTTCGAGGAGGTCTAAGACTCTTATCAGGCGTATATGTACAACGAACCACGTACGAGTTCTAGACCACACCGGTTTCGAGGAGTAAACGTATATAAATTCCAGACAGGCATATATAAACAATGATCCACGTCTGAATTTTAAATAAGATAACTCCTGAATAGGCTCGACGGAGATCAATAGGCACTGAAAATCAATGGGCCACTTTGATCTTTCGGGGATTTCTGGGAACGATTGGTTCTGGGACTAAAAGTCAAAAGGTGCTTCGGACGGGACTAGGATTTGGGCCCTCGCGGGCCCCCAGGTAGGAAGCTGGTTCGGGTCGCTGGATGCAAGTCAAGTCCCTCTAAGAACGTACGATACCTCTTATTTATACATTACCGTACGCCGTAATTTGTGCATGATTTTAGGCAGGGATGCGCTGGAAGACGACGGCGCCGGCGGCTCGTAATTTCTGCGCACCTCGATTGTTTCTTCGTGCCTCGGCGATGTTTTCGGACAATTTGTGACGAAGTTTTGGCGGCGGTCAAATTCGAACGTATTCCAATACGTAAAAATACGATTTCGGCCGGCGCTAACGTCACAACTTGACCATGGCTAAATACTGGGGTCGTTTTAAATACGATATATTCCCACTTTATCCACACTTTGTCCTTGTGATTTATAAATTGTCAGCGCAAATGATAGGCGCACAGAAAAATTTCTTCTCCGAAGGTAAAAATGTAGTGCAATATTAGAATG
The DNA here is from genome assembly GCA_940337035.1 of Agriotes lineatus. Lineage (NCBI taxonomy): Eukaryota > Metazoa > Arthropoda > Insecta > Coleoptera > Elateridae > Agriotes > Agriotes lineatus. The sequence goes on along the minus strand of CALNHX010001185.1, from coordinate 128,242 downwards.
TGTTAATCTATACGCGGTAATACTACTCTTTTGCCTGTGGCTTGTCCATTTAATACCAAATCTAACCAGTTCTCAAATAAATGGCGTACCATTAGTCTTATCTCATCTATTAAACCTGTAGACACATTTAACATTTTCAAGGGAATATGTATTGACTCGATTTTTAGTTTTAAGCAATGTGGATATACTGTTCCACTGAAATTTATATAATCTATAAATTCCATAGACAATTATAGAACGTTGTCAGTATATGATACAATTATTGTATTCACACTCAAATATTGCTTTTCATATTTAGGCAAGAGAGATATAATTTTGATGTTGATTTCATAGCAATGTTCGTTTTTTAGGACTAAAATTAAGAATTTTGAGGGCCGCTGGTAGCAATGGCTAGAAAATAGTTTAAATAAGCGACATAAGCTTCAGGTCAGAGCGTAAGCTGTATTTTACACAAACAAATTCAAGCAAGTACAGTGGTCCATTGCAAAAATCAGCAGAACACTTCGGGCCGACTTTGAAAGCTTACTTGTTCGAATGCTACGGGGCCGCAAACTACGCGCTACAATATTTTGGGTTTTCTATAAAAAAATGAAATTATTTGCAATTCAGGACTTTTGTGCACATCTGCACGGTGACGGCTTTCATTTAAAAAAAGAATTATCGAAATCGGCCTGGTGGAAGTCTCAAAATAAATGTCGAAAGAAAACGCTTCATGTTTTAAATATATAGATAACATTTTGAAACTCCTCTGGGGCTTCCTATACGAACAATTTTTGCGGTTTGTTACAAGTAATTCAACCTTTTTGTTTCAGCAGGGGAACTCTACCATAATAGGCCGGTTTTTTCTTTCCTGCATATCGATCTAATCAGGTTACCTTTTTTTTTGGTTACTTATTTAAATTTTGTAAACCCCAATTTGCAACGTGGCATGTAAGCCTGCTCACTGTTTCGGATAAATTTTCTTAGATACACGTAATTTTGGTGCAGGCAGAGCTAGCTTCAAGCTGAATTTGATCGACGCGGAATCGAATTTTCCGTCTCACCTTCGGCGAGGAAAGCTGTGAGTTCATCCACTGGTCCCTTATCGGTATTTGTAAGCTATGTGCCAACTCCAAATTATTCAATGCTTGGAAATCACTTAGCCTTGTGAGCAATTATTTGTCTTTTACGGCATGTTAACTTTGCGGCCGCCATCCAGCTTAAAATGAGCACAATTGTATTCGTCTCCGATGTTTGAGTGCTGATATATATGGCATTAGACACGCATACCTCTGATACATAGTAGCGTCTTTTACGGCATGTTAACTTTGCGACCGCCATCCAGCTTAAAGTGAGCAAATTTGTATTCTTCTCCGATGTTTGAGTGCTGATATATATGGCATTAGACACGCATGCCTCCGATACATAGTAGCGTCAAATTTCTTTCTGGGGATCCGTATAACAGCTCTCGATATGTTTCAAGCTATCTGGCCCTGTCCATCACAGTGACGAGGTTCTTTTTCCGTTTGAGTGCCAAAGACATTCCCATTTGGGGCAAAAGCTATTATTCAGCTTTGAAGGATTTAATATAATATATAATATAATATATTTATTTATTCCTTATGTAAATACATAATAAACAGTATATCAATTGAGAACATGTACGGAAAGTCGTCATCCTAGATTAATACGATACAAAACAACTAAACATCATATTACGATAAAGAAAAATGAATAATAATACATGTACAGTCGTGTGCAAATAAATCTGGGACATTGTTTTTTTCACATGCAGATTCAGTTAAGAATTTGAAGAATATTTCCATGGATTTCCTCTTATCAGAGAGAGTTACGGGTTTCAGTACCTGTTAAAGTTTAATGTAACTTTTTCTGATAGCAGGAAATCCATGGAGATATTCTTCAATTCTTAACTGAATCTGCATGTGAAAAAAACACTGTCCCAGATTTATTTGCACACGACTGTACAATAGAACACAATCACACAATAACATGTATAATACGATATATAAAACAAAAAATTAGATACAATACAAATTAATACTTGTTCTTCAAAAATAATTTTAATTCTCTTTTAAACTTAATAATATTTGTGCAGTGTTTAACTTCTGCTGGCAAGTTGTTGAACAGTTGTAGCCCTTTATAAAAAATAGATATTTGTGAACTGGTTCTTGAATATAAGGGCAGTCTAAAATGACTACGCCTTCTTAATTGCCTATCATGCACATCTGAATTTAATTGCATCAATTCATTTAAATAGTTTGGAAGCAAACCCTTTTTTAGTTTATAAATCAGTACCATAGAATTGAAGTCTACACGTTGCTTCATTGATTGCAATTGTAGCGCTTCCAACATTACTTTCACACTAGTTCTTTTGCTACATTTTAAAATTGACCTCATCGCTTTATTTTCCTGCTTTTGGAGAACTTTCAAATCTGTTTCGGTGTTGTGGAAAAGCATTGTTGAGCAATAGTATATGTGCGGAGATATTATTGTTTTGTAAACTGTAATCATTGCGTAAGGTGTAATTTTTTTCCTTAACCTTTGCATCACACCAATTTTTTTGCCACTTTTTTTACCACGAAGTTTAGGTTTTCTTTGAAATTTAATTTATCGTCGATTATGACCCCAAGATATTTTAGGTTTTGCACTCTCTCGATTATAGAGCCTTCAATTTTTAGGTTATCGTAACGTTCAAATTTATTGGGGCTAATTAGCATCCACTTTGTTTTTTCTGCGTTTAATTTTAGTTTATTCACTTTCAACCATTTATTTATGTTTTCCAGGTCTGAATTTAATTTTTGAATAGCTAATGCAGTGTCGCTTTCCGTAACGGCTAACAACTTGTCATCTGCTAATAGACTTGCTTCGCTAAATTGGAGTACGATGGTTATATCGTTGACGTACAGTGAAAAAAGCAACCCCCCCCAGCACCGCCCCTTGTGGCACCCCAATTTTATTTTCTACTAACTCCGAATGTTCATTTCCAAATTTCGTACTTTGGGTTCTTCCCGCTAGGTAACTTTCGAACCACTGGCTTTCCGTGCCAACTATTCCCCATTTTTCCAATTTTCTCATCAATAAACTTCTGTCGATCGTCTAAAACGTTCTCTTTAGGTCTATGAAAACTGCCGCTGTTATTCTTTTTTTATCCATTCTTGATTTACATTTCGTTATAGTTAGGTTTAGTGCAGTTTCGCATGAATGACCTTTTCTAAAACCTGACTGTTGGTTTATAATAATGTTATTTTCTTCTATATACGACGTTAATTGTTCTTTCACTGCAATTTCCAATATCTTTTCTATCACTGGTAACATATTTATCGGGCGAAAATCATTACATTTATTTGAGTTCGTTACTTTGGGGATTGGTATCACTTGACTAGTTTTCCAACAGGTTGGAAATATTCCTTGTGTCAACGATGTATTTCTAATATTTACTATGGGGACTCCAATAATCTCGTAGCAGTCCTTTATTACTTTTGCGTTGACGTACTTTATCCCAGCTTTTGTTTTTATAAATGATAAATATTCTTCGGCTTTCTTATATGAAATCTCTTTGAACGAGAACATTGTATTTATTTGTTGATTGGTATAGTATATTGGAGGATCCGTAGTTGGTATGCTTTCATTTATTTGCTGGATACTGCTGATAAAATAGTTATTAAAATTATTTGCTACCTCTCTTTTATTAATAATTAGTCGGCCTAGGAAATCTATCACGTTAGGTGTCTTGCTCTTCTACTTTAGCATCTGTTTCAAAACAGGCCACATTTTGTCCGGCTGATTTCTTGTCTCTTCTATTTTATTTTGTACATATTTGTTTTTTGCTGCATTTATTCTTTTTACATAATTGTTTCGCATCTGTCTATAGTTTTGCCAATCTGGTAATGCCTCTGTCCGCTTTGCTTTAGTAAGCGCTTTACTGCAATCGATTTTTGCAATTTTTAATTCTTGGCCGTACCATTGTTGGTATGTGTTGTTTTCACCCCTTTTGTTGATACTAGTTCGTCCACGCTATTTATCAGTGCTGTGTTTAGTGCCACTGATATTGCATGAATATCCATATTTGAAAGATATTCCCACTTTATTTTATGTGATACTTTCCGTATTATTTCCCGTTGGCTATTTTTTTCCCAGCTTACTTTTTGTTATTTCTTCTTCGCATAATTTTTGCGATTGTTTCCATATATGAATTGCTTCATGGACGGAGATGTTATGTTCATTTACTATCTTTGCATGTATCATTTCCTTTTTTGTTATTACTAGATCTATTAATTATTTGGACACACTTGTTATTGTTGTATCTTCCTTAATAATTTGTTTACATCCGATTGATTTTATAATGTTTCTTAATCGAGCACTAGTGTTGTTATTCACTTTTAAATTTATATTAAAATCTCCACATATCACTATATTGTCTAATACTTCCAAGCGCTCATCGTACCACTTTTCAAAAATGTCCAGAAACTCAGTTTTACCGGTGCTTGGTGAATTATAAACCACCGTTATAGACTCTTTGCATCTGTTATTATAATTGTACGTAACTGATATTATATAAATATGTCTCACTGGATGCGCAAAAGTCATGCAATTAAACACGTTCATATTAATATTCAAACATACCATAACACCGCCTGTATGTCTTGAATCTGAGTTACATCTAAGTATTTGGTACCCTAATATTTCTAATTCTTCGTTAATTATTTCTTCAGTTATATGTGTTTCACTTAAATATATTAATTTTGGTTTAACATCTTGAGCTACTATCTGTAGAGCAGTGATATTGGCGTACAGGCTTTGAATATTTAAATAAATAATATTAAACGGTTCTCTCAGTTTTTGATACAATTGTAGGAATTCCTTTAACATATTTTATTCGGCTATCCGATTCACCTTGATCACATTTGCGCTGGTATTCATTTTGCACTTCCACTAAATATTGCCGTTGCATAGTTGTACGATCCGAGGCAATGATGTTTCCGTCGATTTCTTTGCTTCTTTTCAATATTTCCATTGCTTTGTCCTTGGAGCTGAAAACAATCTTTAATGGTCGTTTCTTGTCCGCTGGAAATTTTCCAATTCTATATACATGAAAGTTTCCATCCTTTAAGTTTTTAATCGGAAGTAGGATTTTGATGACGTCATCTTTATCGTGACTAACTTTTTGACGCACGGTATTCGCCGACGATTCCTTGACGCACGATACTCTCGTTCTTGCAGTTCTTGCAGTATTAATTCTTTTTGTCTTCCATGTAGCACATCTTTTGATTGATTGGTGTTCATGGAATTCTTCATTGCATTCACTTTTTCCGTTAGGGCATCGATTGTTTTACATAGCCCCTCGATGGTATTTGTAAGCACAACTATTTCGTCTGCTCGCGTTACACACATTTCGCACATATACTTTAACGACCACGTTTTGCCCTGAATCACCTTCTTTATTAGTTTATTTTACGTTGGCCGAATTCACCACTGTTTTGCATGAGTCGCATACGATACCCATTGTTCTACGATTTGATTAATTTGTCTCTGGTTTCGCGCTACACAACTGTCTCTGTTCACTCACGCAGCCCTACTACTTTCGCAATACCCGAAGCAGCCGAGAAGCCTCGATTAAGACGAGCTGGGTTAGAGCTAAACCCTTTTTTATGTTTTGCATTAATGTAAGTACTAGCACAATCTTATTTTTCTGCTCATACTCTAGCGAGATCTTATTTTACTTGCGTAGCATGACGTTGAAGTCCTTCGATACACGCGCTCTGTAATTCTGTAAGATAAGTTTCTCGCGCAGCCATGGCTGCCTGTCAAACAATTTCGCTGCATATCGGCTATAGCGTGTGCTAGTAGTTGTAACAGTCAGCTTTAGTTAATTTTCACTTTTCCATATTTAGCTTGAAAATTTTTGACTTAGTATTCAACGTAGTTTTTGGCTTGTAAATGCATCTTGCTGGGCGTTTGCATTCCGACCCAGTTCTTACATAAGTTTTTTGGTTGACAACACTTCCTTTTTGTATTAATTGCCTGGCTTAGTAATTTCAAGCCTAGTTTTACCTGTGCGCTTAGTACGCCAGGCATAATTTTTTGATAATGCCTGGTTATACATTTTAACTTTTATTAAAGCATATTGTTGCTGCCACTACTAGTGCATATATCTTCTTTAATCCCTCATTACATGCTCGTTTTTTAGTTTAGGATCGTTAAGCGAGAAGCCACGAAAAGTAGGTGAGTTCTGGATTCGACTGTTAGCTAGATCTGTAGTTTTTTATAGTGGTTAATGACTAGCGCCTGCTTGTTTTTTTCCAAATTACTTTATGCATTTTGCTAACCTTAAGAACCGCCGCCTACTGCTTATTCACGCCAATAATCTGCCGAGAGTTTGAGCTAGCCAGGGCTGTGATCACCTTTCATTTAAGAGTGGCAAAAATTTACTAAAAATGTAGTCTACTTTTTTAAGCGTTCTTCTGTGTCTTGTACACTTTGGAATATGATATTTTTCCCTTTATTTCTTTTTCCAGCGTTTCTAGTCTTGATTTTTCTTTTGACTTGTACTTTTAGTGCCAAACTCTCATTCAGTATTTTTTGTTAGGCTCTGGAGTTTAAATTCATCTTTTCGTTCATAGTAGGTGTGCAAAATTTCCATTTTATCTCCGACACATAAGTAATTGTTTTGAGGACGTGTGGTGATATCTGTAAGAGTGGAATTAGTGACAGTAGAATTTTGAGTGCCTATAAGCAACGAAATCAATAAATAAGGTGTATAGAGGCTGGATGATAAAGTGGGAGTGCTGAGGAAGAAGGAAAAGGGAGAAAGGCTGGTTGGTCATCTAGGGCAACAAAGCGAAAATTGGGTAAAGGAAAAGACAAAGGCGAAGTTCGCGTAACGTAAATATATGAAGTTCGTCGTGAAGACTTCGCGATAAGTACAATGAGAGCAAAATCGAATTGAGTGTGCTACATCGAAAGTACAGTTTTGCGGAAACTCAACAACAGTAAACAGTCAAATATACTACTTCCTGAATAGGAATACTTTCATATGTATTTTGTATAAAGTCTGATTCATTACACCTACCGCAAAGTATTATTAGTATATTCACCGTCCGATCTATAGAAAAGGTCCCAGCGTATAGTCCTGTATTTGCAGATTTTAAACTCAAACTAAATATATAATGTATTGTTATGGTGCACTATGTGTTAGTTTTGGCTAAATTTGGAATCTATAAAAGAAATTTGGGAGATTAATACAATATATTGTGACCAATTCAAAAGGTCAAAAGGATGTTTTAAAAAAAATTATTAAATAAATTTAAATTGGAGCAAATTATTAGGGAAATGATAACTATTGAACGTTTACGGGTGTTTTGAATCTAGAAAGGATAGACAGATAGCAGATCAGTAATGACAAATGCAGATTCTGATAAGAATATAATTTAAAGTAGGTAAGGGTCAAATTATATTATAATATAGAAGGCATTAATAATTAAAGTAGTTAAGTAAAATTTGTTTCAATAATAGAAAAAAAATAGAAAAATAACAACTTTCAAAATATGTAATATAATTTTGGTCTGATTAAAAATATGGAATTTGAACACTGTTTTAATGTAAATGTTTGGCTATTTTAAAAGGACAAAATCTATGTCATAAATAAGTAAAAGATAAAAAACTAAGTACGAAAAGTGAAGAATAAGTTACAGAAGATAACTGAGATAAATGATAAATTTAAATAGACACAAGAAGAGTGATTCAGAAGTGAAGAATTAAAGAATTATATTGGAATAGCTATATTTTGAAAGATACATTTGACAAGTAATTACATCGGTTAGAGTATTGCTGACTGGAGGGTTCGTGGATACATCTAGGGACCAAGAGTATCCATCCTATAGAGGATAACATAGGCAGGGCCATAGCTGGTGTGTTCGTTTGGCTACTGACTGCGAGATTTATGACAGTTGGAGTTTAGGAAGAAGTGTGATTGGAGTCAGGCGCAGTTTGTGCTGATAGCTGTCGGGAGTTAGCAAGTCTCCAGCTGTTGGTCAGTAAGGGTTGACTGTCGATGTACGAGAGCAGGACATTACAGCAGAATTAGGAACGAGCCAAGCTGCTGACTTCGGAAGGATTGCTGTATTGGAGGAAGCATAAGAGCGATATAAGGTGGGTAATAATCTTGTTTTACCAACTCTAAAGAAAATAAAACACAATTTAGAAAGTGCAATTAATTAGAAATAATTACTTCCTGTATGATATAGAGTTGTGGTGTATAGTTGAAATTGAGCATTTGTCATATTTGGTTTGAACACGGCCTTCTAGATCAGCGGCCTGTTCATTTGCGACAAACAGCATTACAAAGTTGTGACTCCGCATATCCGGGGATTGAAGTTTAGAACCACGCCAGTGGTTTGAAACTTAGCTTTTATCTGTCAGTTTTGGTTTGTTGACTAGATTGTTGTTCTGTGACTGAAACGTTAAATTAGGTTAGTTTTACATTGATTCTGTATATTCTTTAATAAAATTATTTTTTTGCATTTAAAAGACTTCTTAATTGAAGCTAGCCGTATCACCCGCAGCAGAAATTCTTGCCGGCAATGAACGAAAATGCGTACGTAGAAACGTCAAGATTTATATCAACATGATGGCGTTTGTAAATTGTTCTTGCGAGCAAAAATGAAGCATTCTGTATCCGCGAAAAGAAAATTTGAAAGTATTTTGTTGAATGCGCCGATCTACCTCAGCCATCTGCAGTTTAAACGCTGAGCCAACGTTTTCGAATCCCCGTAACCTTAAAATCCCCTGGTAACTAGCGCCACGCGGATCACTCGAAAAGCTTGCAAATGAACAGGCCGCTGAGAGCCGGCAGGCACGCACTTTTAAATATCGAAAAGGCATAATTTAATTCAAAATAGAACAACTAGTGAAATTTGTTAATAGGTGCTCCCACGTAAGAGAACCTATAACATAATAGTATATTAAAATTATATTTGTTTATAACAGCTGTTTTTTAGGTATATATATAGTTCAGGAAAATTAGTCAGCTAATTATCTTCTTATAATAATATTTTTGACGTTTCGTTAGCTCAGCTGACTTCCTCAGAAAATACACAACACGTTAAAATACAATATACTAAAAGGAAAATGAGATTAAGGTTAGATCACTTAAACAATGTATATTTACTCTTACCTTATGTAATGTCGATTGAAATTTTGAGATAGTGAGTTTGTACAATGATCTAAGGTTAATAATTCTTACAATATAGCTTGAAAAGAATATTTAAAACGATTTCATAGATGTCAGATGTCAAAATTTGAAATTTAAATTTTCTTATTTAAAAGCTATAACTTGATACAAAAATTTTATTGTAAAAGATATCTTGATATTAAGTGTAATTTAAATGATATAGTTTGTTTTTTGTTCTGTGTCAATTATAGAAGAAAATTTTAGAAAAGATTATAGTAAATGGAATAAAGATTTTCTATGTCGGTTTTGTAATTAATAGAATTTGTATTTTTTTTAATTTCAATCATTTCATATATAAGGCGTTTTTGTTAAATATTTTCTTTTTGCAATATTTTAGGTGAGTTAAAATTAAAATTATGATAATTATCAACTGCATGATCAGAAAGGGCAGTATTTGGTTTATTTGGGTTTAAAATATTTGTTTTTATAGAATTTTTATGTTGAGTTAATCTTTTTTTTAGATTTTGTTTTGTTTGTCTAATGTATTTAGCATTGCAATTATTACAATTAATTTGGTAAACAATATTTGATTTAGATTGAATTTTTGTTTTATCTTTTAGATTGTTAAAAAATTGATTTCCTATTGTATTTTAATTTTTAAAAGAAATATTAAAATTATTTTTGTTTGTTAATACTTTACTTAAACGCTGTGATAGTTTTGGGATGTATGGGATGGAAATGTAAAATGGATTTTTAATGTTTTCATTGTTATTAAATTCTTGTCCTAAACAGTTAGGGTATAAATTAATAGTGCAATTTTATTATCTTCAAATAAATTTCATATTGATAATATTATAAAAATTAAGAAAATATTATTAAAAAATAATTATCCTATTGACTTCATTAACACCAACATTAAGAAAAGAATAAATAAAATTAAAAATAATAACACAAATAATAATGCAACATTGTTTTCAAGCTATATTGTAAGAATTATTAACCTTAGAACATTGTACAAACTCACTATCTCAAAATTTCAATCGACATTACATAATTTAAGAGTAAATATACATTGTTTAAGTGATCTAACCTTAATCTTATTTTCCTTTTAGTATATTGTATTTCAACGTGGTGTGTATTTTCTGAGGAAGTAGCTGAGCTGCCGAAACGTCAAAAATATTATTATAAGAAGATAATTAGCTGACTAATTTTCCTGAACTATATATATAATAGTATATATTATTAAATGGTATACTTTTACCTAGATTTTGACGATATTAGTTTGCAGATTACTGTAAACTGTTTCAACTAATTATTCAACTTTTTTATTTTAAATGGAACACATTGTATATTTTGATAGGATTTTTAATTCTCATTCCTTTGGTATAACATGTTGTTGAAAATACTGCCAAAAACTTCTACAAATGTATCAAATCTAGATTTCCATCGAATTTCGAATCTAATCTATGTCTTAAAAAACAGAAGAAGAAACAGAATAATCTTTGCTGATTATTGTTTTTATTAAGTCGGCCATTAAACGCGTTTATATGTTTGGATACTCGTGCGATGCAGACGATTTCAGGTCTGGTACAGTGAACCTTTGAACTTGCTATCGAGCGTGGGTTTGTTAACCCAGAGTGTTTTTAGATATTTTGTTTATTCTACGATAACAATTTACTGCTGCTTATTGAAAATTCTTTGTGATACCTGGTCCTATCCAGGGGCCAGCTACTGTATTTCCAATGGCGAACGCATCTAAAAGAAAGTCGGATGAATTATCTCCCCCAATAAATGCAGTCCAAAAAAGATATTACTGGAGTTCAGACAACTTAACGAAACAAAATCGATATCACTTACTATCGACACTAGAAGTTACTCAAAACAAGGCACCTACAGATGACGCATCCAGATCCGGTAATTGCGAAAACAAAACTGAACATCGCACAAAAGAAAAAATACCACCTATTTTCTTACATAATGCTACTGCTATTAATCACAACGAAATAATAAGAGATATAAAAGAGAAAATTAAGAACGCCTTTACTACTGAATTAAAAAACAGTTATCCTTAAATTTAATCTGACTTCACAAGAAGACTATCACATACTTGGAAAGTATTATAAAAAAACAGGTACCATACCATTCATTCCGAAACCCTAACAATAAACCATTGTCGGTAGTCATTAAAAGCATTCCAGTATCTCTCAGTGTGCAAGATATCAAAGCAGAGCTTTCAGAATTAAACTTCCAAGTAAAAAGTGTGACACGTCTTCTTAACAGAGAAAAACAGCAAAATCCAGTGCGGAATTCTTGAGAGGCGTATACTTGGACCACATTACCACATTTGTTTCGAGGAAATTTAACTGCACCAATGTACAGGGACTTTTTGTAATATGAGCTAGAAGATTATTTAAAGGAACTGCCACTCATAGCTTATCGTGACATAATTTTCCAGCCTGCACATAATGCTCGAGTGCAGCATAGCTAAATGAGAAATTTGGAACAATTTATTGTACTGAGACGAACGGACTAATGTCATGTTCACCACGATCGCCGGATCTACCTCCTTTAGATTTTTTCCTCTGGATCTTATTTTAAAGATCACATTTTCCTCGCGGGTGCCCGAAGATGCTCAAGAGTTAAAAAACCGTATAAGAAAGACGGGTAAACAATACACCAGTGGATATGCTACTCCGCTCAGTAGAAAGTGTAAAAGAAAGGTACCTATCAATTCTGTATTGACAATAATGGACTACAATTGGAACAATTTTTGTAAACACTTTAAATATGTTTTTGTGTTTAATTTCTGTCACATTCTCTGCTTTTCTTCGTAAATAGATTTAATTATTTGTTTTTAAAGTTACATTCTTTCATAACGACAATTTAGAGCTATTTCCATTTTGTTAAATTCATTATAATTGCTTATAATGCCGAAAATGGTAAACTAAATCATTCATTAATGATCGACTTAAAAACAATCATCAGCAAAGATTATTCTTTGTAAATTCGAATTTCCATAAAAGTCTACAGTTGATACATTTTAAAAATTTTTTGGCAGAACTTTTCACGAAAACACTTTTGTTATACCAAAATATTCAGTTATAATATCACAAGAGCATCGAAAATAATCGATGATTTTACGAGTAACGAGACGTAATCTGCGAAAAACTGCGAGAGCGTAGCTCGAGTGGTATTTTAAGTATTACGTCGAGTTACGAGTGAAAAATTATCATTATTTTCGATTGCTCGAGTGGTATTCGTTACGATTATATAATGAATAGACCGATAATAATAAATTATTTTATTTCTTAGGTTGGCACTGTTTATGTTGATGGCACTGTAAGTCTATGTCAAATTCGACGTTATCAGGTTAGGTTTTGCGTCAGTTTGTGTCAAAACTGAAGCAAAACCTCGAATTTGCAATAGACAGTTATTACATCATGGCTCTAGATTATTATTATCCATTATTTTTGCTTTGTTTGTTTGTTTGTTTGTTTGTTAATGGACAAGGTCTAGGCATGCAGAATACCAGGTACCTTAGACACCGACTGATTTGGTCATATGGTCAAAGTCCCACTTAGAATTTTGCCGAGACTAAGGAGTTCCAACCCTAGCAAGGGATCTTTTACATGCTACACATCGTAGTAACATGGGACCCACGGCTTTACATCACTTCCGAATGATGGCATTCTGTAGAGGCTTTCATCTGCATCTTTATTTTTGAAAACCTCACCGGGGCTGGGAATCGAACTCGCGACCCTTAGATCAGTAGTCAGGATGCTTACCACTGAGCTACCGACCCCGGCTCAATATTTTTGCTTTGTTGGACCCACCGAACAACCGAAGTGATTATACCACGTTGTCAAGGTTATATCCGTTTATCTATACCTAGTAACTAAGCAAAATTCTCAATTACTATTGGTCAAATTTATGATAAGTTATATAATCAGTTATAATATCACAAGAGCATCGAAAATAATCGATTATTTTCCGAGTAAATAGACGTAATCTGCAAAAAACCACGAGAGCGCAGCTCGAGTGGTATTTTAAGGATTACATCGAGTTACGAGTGAAAAATAATCATTATTTTCGATTGCTCGAGTGGTATTCGTTGCGATTATATAATGAATAGACCAATAATAATAAATTATTTTATTTCTTAGATTGGCGCTGTTTCTGTTAGTGGCACTGTTTATGTTGGTGGCACTGTAAGTCTATGTCAAATTCGACGTTATTAGGTTAGGTTTTGAGTCAGTTTGTGTCAAAACTGACGCAAAACCTAACCTGCTAATCTCGAATTTGCAATAGACAGTTATTACATCATGGCTCTAGATTACTATTATCCATTATTTTTGCTTTGTTGGACCCACCGAAACACCGAAGTGATTATACCACTTCGTCAAGGGTATATCCGTTTATCTATACCTTGTAACTAAGTAAAATTCTCAATTACTATTGGCCAAATTTATAATGAGTTGTATAATCTATCAATATATCTAAAAATATACAGGGTGTTCCATTTAAAATAAAGTTTGGTATTGATAGTCCAAACAGTTGGCTGTAATCTACAAACTAATATAAATTAATAATATCCTCATAATCTAGGTGAAAGTATACCACTTATTAATATACATAGTTTATGGGGTTTAAAATCTTTATATAAACGGCTATAAGCTGGGACCTTTTTTATTGATCGGACGGTATAAATCATGCAGGAATATTAAATTTATGAAATATGGTATTGGGAAGCACCCCGTATATTAGAGTAGTTCTTTTGAATTCCATTTGATCTGATCATGTTCACCTTTGCCTGAAAGTAATGAGTGTAGTAGTGTGTGTAGGTATCTAACATTAAATATTAGCTCTTAAGCAATTCTATGTAGAACTTGCTTGTTGCACTTTCATGTTGTTTCGTGTAAGTGAAAATATCAGAACTTAGTTATTAGGGATGTCGTACCCGGTCTAAAATCAAACCCGGGTACCCGAAAGCAGTACCCGGGTACCCCCGGGTACCCGAAATATGTAACAAAAATGTTAGTGTAAATCTGAACATCTGAAGTAACTACAAATTGCTTTCTTTTACGCCGCGAGTTTTAAATTGAACTAAATTGAAATAGTACCTACTCGCCAATTCAAACTGCAGGTCGTCTGTTATTCGTAAGTATTTTCACACTTCCAAGTGTTATCAAATTCAAGTACGTGACTTTTTGTCCGCAATTGGTAGCAGCATCAATCAACATCACACACATGATGTTTATGTTTCTTCATCCCATACTGACGCAATTTAATGTTACTATTGACGGGTTGAATATTTCCGTGAAGCGGATTTATTGCCTTCCTTATATGAAACAAAAAACATTATGTGGTATGGGATCACCCCATCCCATTCTTGTTATTACTGCATGGTTATGTTTTTCTAGCGCTTATTGCTATTATTTTTATCATCTTCTCTGAAAAAGGCTGACTTCTTGGAAATTACATAATTTACTAGTCGGGTACCCGGGTTCTGAAACTACACCCGGGTCGACTATTACCCGGGTCGACCCGGGTACCCGGGTACCCGCCGACATCCCTATTAGTTATAGAAAATTTGTTAACTTTTTTGTAAATAACCATAACCAAACTAAATTTAATTATTCTGTTTGTTTTCAGATATTGCATTTAAATAAAAATACAGGCGCTTCATTGTTGTTAGCACAATGAACGTGGAACTCGAATTTGATAATGCAATATCTAGCCAATTATATAAACCATTGATGAAATTGGATGACGATAAAGTAGTTAGAAACTTACATATAAAGCAAGACATTGTTCAAGGCAGGGACATCACGGCCTACCATGAGTTGACTATTAAGAAGGAAGAAGTTGATGTAGAAGATGAATTGCTTATTTCATGTGTAGTAAGTGGAAGCTTCTCAGAAGAAGCTCCGAAGTATTGCGAATATGAAGCAGAAGGTAAGAGTACTATTGGAAAACTATAAACGATATGAATCGATTTCATTTTAGTTGAACATATGAGAACGCATTCAGAAGCAAAACCTTATTCATGTTCTATTTGTGAGTATAAAGCGACAAGGAAGCATCACTTTGTTAGACATATGAGGAAACATACAGGACAAAAACCTTATTCATGTTCTATTTGCGAGTACAATGCGACAAGGAACGATCACTTAGTTAGACATATGCGGACACATACAGGACAAACACCTTATTCGTGTTCTGTGTGTGGATATGCAGCAACAGCAAAAGATAGGTTAGTTATACACATGCGAACTCATACAGGAGAAAAACCCTATTCCTGCTCTATTTGCGGGTATAAATCAACAAGGAAAAATTCCTTAGTTGGACATATGAGAACACATACAGGGAAAAAACCTTATCAATGTTCTGCCTGTGGATATGCAGCATCAGCAAAAAATAGCTTAGTTAATCACATGAGAACTCATACAGTAGAAAAACCTTATTCATGTTCTATTTGCAAGTATAACGCAACACAGAAAGGTCACTTAGTCAGACATATGAGGACACATACAGGACAGAAACCTTATTCTTGTTCTGTGTGTGGATATGCAGCAACAGCAAAAGATAGGTTAGTTAAACACATGCGAACTCATTTAGGAGAAAAACCGTATTCCTGTTCTATTTGCGAGTATAAAGCAACAGAGAAGGGTAACCTAATTAGACACATGAGAACCCATACAGATGAAAAACCTTTTTCATGTTCTATTTGCGATTATAAAGCGACAAAGAAAGATTTCTTAGTTATACACATTAGGACACATACAGTAGAAACACCTTGAGGATAAATCAGCACAAAAACGTTAATTAGTTCAACATATGAGGACACATACAGGAAAAAAAACCTTATTCATGTTCTATTTGCAAGTATAAATCGACAAAGAAGAATCACTTAGGTAAGGATATGAGGACACATACAGAACAAAGACCTTATTCGTGTAGTATTTGGAAGTATAAAGCAGCACATAAAAGTTGTTTAGTGAGCCATATGAAGACAAGTACTACAGAAAAACCTTAGGATTAGAAGCTACTGGGTGTTGTCATTTGCCTAAGAATTTGTCTTGGCTTTTGCAGTCATACTGCCTAATTCTTTAGATAGCTATTTAAGTAACAAGGAATGTAAGGGCGTATTAACATTTGAGGTAGGCAAGTACAAGCCAAGACGAAGTCGCGGCTTGTTGCCTGCCGAAAATGTTAATAGGCGATACATTCCGAGTTATTATATTTTTCCCGCTGCTTATCGAAATTTTCCTAGATTTTTGAAAAAATTGTTTGGTTTGTCACCTGTTAATTTTCGTGAGTCGTGTTACCTGTGAGTGTCACATGTCACATATACACTTGCGATTTATAAACAAAACGTCTAAATCTGCATCTTGCTTTGCTAATTTTATTATCCTAGGAACTTAATAATAATATTAAGTTCCGTTGTCAAGAAAAAGCAGCAAACAAATATAATCACCGACTTACACGTTTTGCTACTGAGGCTGCATCACTGACTTACATGATCAGCAGCGGGAAAAATTATTTAAATATAGTATGTACAAAAACTGCTGTGTCAGTACTAATAGCCAAAAAATATAGGAATGTTTCAGAAAGACAGTGAACATTTATATATTAATTGGTCTATTATTAGTTACTAAGTATGACCAAATAATACAGTGAATAGTATAAACAATAAATATTTGTTAATTAAAGTACAAATGTCTCTTAATCTTCTTCAAAGTGCCTATT
Source organism: Agriotes lineatus (assembly GCA_940337035.1). NCBI lineage: Eukaryota > Metazoa > Arthropoda > Insecta > Coleoptera > Elateridae > Agriotes > Agriotes lineatus. Next base: position 111,324 of record CALNHX010001185.1, on the reverse strand, counting down.
CTTTGTGGCTTGTCCAGTGAACTGTAAATAATTCTGGAATGCGCATACAGCTAGTCAGAGCGGGTCTTTCGTGTAGAATAGACTTTCTTTATCTAATGCATTGCTTTAAACAGCATCAAAGGCAACATCCGAAAACCTTAAAATTTTAAATCAAAAGTTAAAAATAGTTAGTTTTGTATTAAGTGTGCAAAATAAGTGTTTTTTCTAGCTCATGAAAATGTCACTTTTAGCCAACACCACTAGGTCGAGCCACAAAATTCAATTGAATGCGCCAAAGAACACTAAACAATATTTTCTCTACGATCACTTGTCTGAATTTTTGTTCCTACCTTTACTACCTTGACAAACATAATTGTGTAGAAAAGGAGATTAATTTTTACATGTGAAGAAATAGTTTTCGTAGCTATTTTTTGCCATATTAGAAAAAACACAAACTTTGTGTATCGATAGGGATGTGTGAATACGAGGGGTCAATCACCAAGGATTTAAGTGTATAGGAGTATCCTTGCATAAAAGATTTCCCGAGATCTCCCTCAGATATCCTCAGACCTTCTAGATTTCCGAGGGATATCCCGAGATATTCCCAGATCTCCCGAGATATCTCCCAAGATCTCCCGACATCTCCCCAGATTTCCCGAGATCTCCCCACATCTCCCGAGATCTCCCCAGGTTTCCCCAGAAACTCCGAGATTTCCCTCATATCTCCCAAGAGTTCTCACGATTCTCGCAAATATCACAAGATTTCCCCGAGATCTGTAATTTTATCAAATTCTCAAACTATTTTCATCTATTAAAATTTCTAGTAGTGCAAAGAAAAGTGTGTATGCTTAGTAGGCTCTGCGACCCTCTGAATTCGTATTTCCCACAATCATTGATTTTTACAAATAGATTTTTTTTATTGCGGAGACAATTTATTATTTTTTTTTACTTGTGTAATCCACAAAACAAAACATGTAGCAAGGTAAATTTCAAAAATACCTAATTAAAACAAACTATTTTCTGGAATATGGTGCAATTAAAACGATACACCATTAAAACACCCAAGTGAAAAAATCGTATAAAATTCTTAATAACAGTACAATACATGAATTGTAATCAACAAAAAATCTGTACTATTACTAAGTAGGCCTACCTACATATTAAAGGTAGTAGTAGTAGTAAAAATAACTTAAACATTATACAGGTTGTCTAAAATTGCATGGAACATGACAATTCCATGAACTGGAAAAGGTTCACATAATGTTTGCCATAGGAGTAGCCGAAATAGAAAATGCAATAATTACTTTGATAGCTAGGCAACAAGTAACTATTGTACCTACGTGTTGCCTAGCTACCAAAGTAATTATTGCATTTTCCATTTCGGTTGCCAAGTTCATTCGAACTACTTATACAAGTAGTGGTTGTTGCTTTTTTTTGACCTCTCACGGGAAGCAGTCTATCAATACTGAGTTTTGTATTGCACTCTGTAAAAAGCCAACACGAAGACGATTTCTTCACGATTAAATGCCATTTTTCAATGTCACTTTCACGAGTGGTCCTTTTTCAAAAAAATTACTTTTTGATTATACCTGCATCAGAATCGCCGTTTAAAGCACGCCTGAGCGTGCAAATACAGGCGATTAAAGCTCGCCGAGCTTTAAAGGTTGTCAAGGAAACGACTGAATGCAACAACGGACATGGACGCGACAAAAACGTAAATAATTCTCGTAACTATAGTAGCAATATTATTATGCCCTCTCGATTTATCACGACAAAAATTATTTCTAAGTTTTTAGTGCGTAATTTATTTCCAGTATTGGAGGTATAATAAACAATAGCGTAAAGTATTCGTGGATAACTGGTCTTTAAAACACTTGCTCTATTTCGAGCACTCCGGCTACGCCGTCGTGCTCGAGAACTCGCGCGTGTTTAAAGACCTTGTTATCCACTCATACTTTAATATACTATTTTTCTACGATCGTGTCAAAATCACAACTTTTTGCACAGTTTGTAGTGTCACAAGTGACGTTTGCAGCACTCTTAATATTAGCGTCCGAATTACGTCTTTTTTGCAGGTTGTCATTCGTGGCGTGTATTAATACTATGTATATTAAAACAATTAGGAGGACCAACTACGCAAGAAGCTGTAAAAATCCTATTAAATAAGTGCCTGCAAACTGGTAGGATCCCCAAAGAATGGCAAAATGCACAGGTCATACTTGTACACAAGAAAGGAGACATATTTAACATTGAAAATTACAGACCGATAAGTCTCCTGGCCCACTTGTACAAACTGCTGATGTCGATCATTAACAGCAGGTTGACCAACAAATTAGACGCATACCAACCTCCTGAGCAAGCAGGATTCCGCCGAGGATATAGTACCACTGAACAAATACAAAATGTGAGACTATTAATAGAAAAATGCACAGAATACAATATCCCAGTGCATTTAGCTTTTGTAGATTACAAAAAGGCTTTCGACTGCATAGAGCACTGGAGCGTATTTGAAGCAATGGACGATGCAAGGATAGATTCGAGATACAGAGAACTATTAAAAGAAATTTATAAAACAGCAACTTTCCAAGTGAAGATAGGAGAAAACTTAGAAACTCAAGAAATACCAATCAACCGAGGGGTTCGACAAGGAGATCCCATTTCACCAAAATTATTCACGCTCTCGCTAGAGAATATATTTAAAAAACTAAATTGGGATCAGAAAGGTATCAACATCGACGGTCGCCATCTCTCGCATCTACGTTTTGCGGATGACATTGTTCTAATAAGTTCCGACATCAACGAAATACAAGACATGCTCAACGAACTAAAACTAACATCAGAAGAAGTAGGTCTGGAAATGAACCTTAACAAAACAAAGGTTATGACATTAGAAAACACACCAATTCAAATTGAGAACACTGTTATAGAAAGCGTCCAAGAATATATATATCTAGGTCATTTAATAAAACCCGGGAAACAAAATCAAACAGCCGAGATAAGTAGAAGAATTAAAATGACTTGGGCGGCAGTAGGAAAATTAAGAACAACACTACGAGATAAAAATATCCCAATTAATCTCAAAACCAAAGTTTTCAATGCCTGCATTCTCCCGGTATTAACCTATGGAATGGAGACAATGTCATTAACATTAAAATCAGTAAATAAACTCCGCACCACACAAAGAGCAATTGAAAGAGTAATGTTAGGCGTAAGCCTTAATGATCGGATGAGAAACGAAGAAATAAGAAACAAAACAAAAGTGGAAGATGTGAAAAGAATAGCTCAATTAAAATGGAGCTGGGTTGGACATGTCGCCAGACAAGAAGAATCAAAGTGGACAAAGCGCATTTTGGAATGGAGACCCAGAAGAAATAAAAGAAGTGTAGGTCGCCCACAAAGAAGGTGAATTGACGATATGTAAAAGAGAGATTGGGAACGCAATGGCAACACAAAGCAAGAGATAAAGAAGCATGGAAAAGATATGGAGAGGCTTATATCCAGGAGTGGATTTCAAAGAGCTGAGAAAGAAGAAGAAGATATTAAAACACGCTTTGCCGTAAGTTTGAATGTCAACATAACCTAGAATATCTAACACAATGTAACGAAAAAAGAGTCACTGAACTAAGTTTTTATATTTCCGTTACGATCGTAGAAAAAGTAGCGCATCATACACGTGTATAAGTGCCATTAAAGCACTAGCGACGTTAAAAGCACTCCGTTTCGTGTCGTGCTCTTAAACTGGTCGCACGTGCTATAAAGGCGTACTTATACACTAGTATTATAATATACTATTATCATCAATGACAATATCAGAATAATCTTTAAGATTTAAGTTTATTAACGGTAATAATCATAGGTCGGGTGTTTCCTCCAACTCAACGTCTGTTTTCATTGTCGTTATTTTCTTGTGAGTTACCGACATTACTAGGGTTTGTCTCTGTTTATTTCAGATGCACTTTATCTGTAGCACATTCTGTAAGAGTTAAAAGCAATGTTTTTTTGCGGGCCCAAAATTTTAAAATTTTGGGGATGTTTCTCATATAATGGTCCAAAATAATCTCTATATTCGCTCTTATCAACTGAATTTAATACAACAGTTCGAACAGTTTGTTCGATTTCGGGAAAGTCCGCGGCAGTTACATTACCAACCGTATAAATGTTGGTGTAACCCATTACCGTTAAAATATTATTTTTAATGTAACACCTTCTTGTTCGACTTGTCAAAAGAAATCCATCTCAGTCTCATTCACCGCATCAACCTCTCCAGATCCGTCCAGTTCGTTGGTTTGATTTTGCTTTTCCTCCGTATTACCTTTATTATTAAACGTTCTACAACAATATGATAACATTATTGTATAAAACAAGGTCATAATGGATGAACTATTATCAAGGCTCGACGAAGTTCGTTAAAGAATTCATGAAATGGAAATGTTTGTAATGAATCAATAATTCTCGCTGAATCGTGATTCATTTTGTACAAAACATCACACCTATAGAATAATGTACAACACTACATGCCGTGTTAAACGGGCAAAAGTACCATGGTTGCATTGGACGGTTACTATTTTCCGGTTTTTGTAAACGAACTTCCCATTACTTTTAATAGCAATATTAACACAGAAAACAATTACTTATTATGCTTATAGGTTGTGTTTTTTAAAACTATGAACGCAAGTACTTTTCATGTAATGATAAGGAGGGTTTATTATTTCCTTGCTGAATGAGTCCAAACGATCTGTGTAAACCCACCTTTACCAATCGATTTTCCGAGGTCGCCGCCCGATACAAGTTCGGATGGCGTTCATGACAGGAAGATCTGCGCGCATCTCATACTAACGCGCGAAACTTTAAATGCGCGTTGCGCCGCGGGCTACAGCTAGTTCTTTCAATAATTTTAAAGTCATTTGAAGTTCAGTTTTATCCATAACAGATACTACATGAACAAGTCAGTAGACATTAATTGATTGTACAGCCAGCAGTAACTATTTAATTTATTGTTTCCAATATCAATTTTGCATAAACACACAATTTTGTTTTTTATACAGTTGAACAACGGTGACAATCTCTGTCAACAATAGCGCATTTAAAAATAAAAACCGAAATGTTTCAAGAGTGAATCCTAAATTGTTAATGTGTATCTGTATTGTTGTAACAACCGCTAAACATGTAAGTCTTCTTTAGTCGGGTAATTAGACCATTGTTTTTAAATATGTTATTAATTATATACATTTTAATGTTACACACAATTAAAATAACTCTTATGGGTTCCAAATTTAACCTCAAAACACGATGTCGGTTCCCATTGTTTCCCTCGCATTGCGGTCCGTCATATCGTAGGCGCATGCACACAAGTTTAGAAAAACACTGGCGGAACAAAAACTTCCGCAACCCTCGCGTTACGGGTTGAGGTGGGGGGAGGGGCACTAGCCCAAGTTGCTAGAGAACACAAACGTTTGATATTTTGAAGTACCGGTACTTTGTCTTCCGATACTCGATATTTTGTACCGGTATTTCAATAAACGATACAATACGATACGATTTATTTTCAGTCAGTATCGCCAGGACCGATCCAAGGTTTTGCCGTCTGGGTTCCAATAACTCATCTTTTGTCCATTAATTTTTTTTAAATATCTAACATAAAAATTAAAACAATCCCAATTATGTTGTTTGATATAACTTTCAATAAGTAATTTTCAGCTTCTACGAACTGGAGGATAAAAATCAAAACAAAATGATTTTGTTGAGCCGAAATCTTCCCGTTTAACATGTTTACGCACTACACTTCGGGTTTCGATTGGTACAGCAAAATCGTAATTGATAAATTATTAGGCGAATGACCAATTCTGGCGGACTAGAGCCCTCATGTATTCCAACAAATTTTATGATAATGATTCAATATCCAATAAAAACTTCATTATTCAGCTTAAATATTTATAACATGCTGCTTTATGCAATTGTAGTGTTTATATACGTTTATGAAACTAAACTTTGTTCGAAAATATGAATGCGTTTCAGTCATTATTTTCGTGTTACTTTGGAAGTTTTTAAGCGTTTATAAAAGTTATTATGCTATTTAATAGATTTATAATACTGATTTTGTAATTATTTGTTGTAGATTTTTTTTATTGTTATTGCCACTATTATTCCTACAGTTCTACTTGCTGTACTAGGACCCGAAAGTTCGTATAAATAAACCTGGAAAATATCCTGGATCGAATGTGTACCGGTATTTCATGTACCGGCACTTTTGTATACGATACCGCCCCGAACCGATACTTTTAAATCGATATGATACGATTGCACCGGTACTTTTCGGTGTATCGAACATCCCTACAACACCACAGACCGGCAAACGCTGGCGCACGGTCTCAACCACTAAAATGGGGCTGCGCATTATGAATTAAGCTACCCTAGCGTAGCGGCAAACTATAATATATCATTGAGATTTCCTCAGATGTTCTGAAGATTTCCTCAGACATCCTTGAGATTACCCCGAGATATCCAAATATCTCCCGAGATTTCCCCAAACCTCCTGAGATTTTCTCAGATCTCTCAGTAACCCTCGTGTGAATGCCACCTTTTGTTTGACAGTTGTAGAGAAAGGTGTTATTTTGTTTATGTTTATGTCAAGTAGCTGCCACACTAGAGCGCAAAATAGTTTGCGCACACTTCCAAAATCAGTCATAATATGATTTTTTTACAACTTCCAAAAAAGGTGATATTTACGGATCGCTATGGATGCGTGAAGTTAGTCTTTTTAACATGGCAAAAAATAGCTCTGGAAAAGGTTTTTTCACTTCTGTTTGTTTTCTAGAATTAGCTTTATTAAATCAATAATAGTATGATATCTTAACTTGTACGTTAAGAGAGAACACAACAGTTGATAAAAATTTATACTTACTTTACTTATTAAAAGATAGTGCTTGGACGGACTTCGGAACAGTAATGTAAAAAATTTAACCTGGTTTGTGTTTACGAGGGAGATTGTGCGGCGTCGCGAACTCGGTGATAAGTACGACTTCGTCACGCGACGAAAGAGATGAGTGATTTTAAGTGGTATAAAAGTGTTTAAAACGAAAGAAAAAGTTAAGAAATAGTGCAGTTGGTAATTCGAGGAAATAACCAAGACTATTCCCCTCAGATAATATAAACCAATCCCATCAATCAATTTTCAAAATTTTAACCAATCAGAGTCGAATACAGCGAATATTTTGTACAAGTGCAATACCCGGGTATTTGCACAAGTGCAATATTCGAGTATTTGAGGGAAGAAAACCAAAGCAGCTAGGTATACAAGAAATTTCAGAAAGAAAACTGAAAACTTTTGAAAGAGGAATAATGTGGTATACAACGGATGAAATTTCTTCGGGGAATAGTCTTACAATATTTCCCTCGTGCATTCTGTATAATTCGAGTATTTCTCTCGAACGCTTTGCGTTCTCGAGAAATACTCGAATATACAGAATTCACTAGGGATATAACTACTGAATATACAACAGAGGCCAGAGAGTAGTGATAAGAGGTACCGGAAGTGAACGCAGGCGCATTAGATAGGCCGGCGTTTGAAATTCGGGCGGGAAAGAAGTGAAGGCCACGGGTTAAGAGCTCAGACAGCGTCTCAGTGAGTTTTATACAAGTTAAGTACCAGTTGCGCGGCAAACGAAGGCGCAGGAAGCACCCTAATGTCAACTGGCACAAAAAGGGATAGAGACTTGAATAGCAGCGGAGAAACCAAATTACGAAGTGGTAACAAAAGCAGGAAAATTATCAAGCCAGAAACAGTGACAAGGAAAGAGGCACGCGTAGAAAGGGGAAAACCAAAAGATATTAAAGACATGATAATGGCGTTAATGGAAGGAATAAAGAAAAATACAAATGAAAATAAAGAGTTAAGAGAAGAGCTGAGAAGGAGCGCAGAAGTATGGCTAAACGGGAAAATGCAGCTAAGCGGAAGTATTAATAAGCTAAAAGAAAGGCTGGAAAAAGAGAAAAAGAAGAATAATATAGTGATCAAACGAGCAAAATTATAGAATCCCAACAAAGAAGAAGTGAAACAGTTTCTGAAGGATCAAATAAAAGTAGCTACCGAAGTAAACAAAGCATACTCAATCAACAACAGAGAAGACGCCTTAATAATAATAGCAGAGATTGGAAATTGGGAAAAAACAGGAAGTTATGAAACGGTATGATACTTAAAAAACTGAAGTTACACGAAGACGGCAACAAAAAGGAGACGAACATAGCAACGAAGAAGGACAATCGAACGGTAAAAGAGAGATATTAGCTCCATGCAACGTATGAGGTACATTAGAAGAGGCAATCAAAAAGCTAACAAGTGAATTAAAGAAATAAAAAGTGGACATAACTGCCATACAAGAAGCTAAACAAAAGGGCAGTGAAATTTGTGATCCTTTTTTAAAAGCGGTGAAGCAGACAGAAGATTGGGCACGGGATTTATGGTGAGTAAAAGACTTATACCCGATGTAAGAAAGTTTTATGCCAATTTCTGAAAAAACGCGTCGCTTGAGAATGAATGGAATATACCAAAAAATAAGTCTAATCAATATACACGCGCCATCTGAGGATAAACAGTTAGAGGTTAAGGAATAATTTTATGAAATGTTAGAGAATGTGTATGATACAATTCCAAAATATGATTTGAAGATAGTATTAGGTGACGGTAATGCGAAGATAGGAAGGGAGCCGATATACCATCCAACAACTGAAAACTATAGTATGCACGTAGAGTCCAACGAAAATGGTAAGCTCTCGATAGATTTTGCGATAGACAAAAAGATTAAAATCAAAAGCACCTACTACCAACACATAAGAATACACAAAGGAACATGGATATCACCTGATGGCAACATAGTAAACTCAATTGACCATCTGCTAATCGAAGACAAAAATGAAGGTTGCATTAAAAATGTGGGGACCAGACTTGGATTCAGATCACTTTTTCGTAGGAGTAAGGCTGAAATAGATAGTACCAACAAACAACAGGAAAGCTAAATGAAAGCAACAGAGGCTAGCAAGAATAAATCTACAAGATAAAGATGTAAGAGATAAGTATGAGAAGGCAATAGAGGAACTGTTAATGCAACAAGGAGAACGCCAAGGCTTTGAAGAAGCATCGCAACAATTGAGAAAACCATAAAAAGTGCAGTGAAAAAACAACCAATGAGACAAGAAAGAAAAAAACAGAAACAGTATGATAAAGAATACGAAAAAGTGGTAAAAGAAAAGGAAAAATATGTACAAACTGCTGAAAATAAGCTAAAATACGAAGAATTAAGAAGAAAGTTTAAGGCGACATGTAGAGAAAAGAAAAGAAGGTACAAAATTAAATGGTTAGAAGCGGTAGAAGAGAATCACAGAAATAAAGAAATTAGAAACTTTTATCAAGGAGCAAAAACAGTAAAGGAATGGTATCGAACATAGATAAAACTAAGTAAAGATAAAGAAGGAAATTTTATAGATCAGAAAGAAGTGACCGAAAGATGGGCAGAATATTTTGGAAAGCAGCTCAATAACCAACGAAACAAGGAAAGGTTTGCTGGCGCATACCGTAGCTTTAAATCACCTTCCTGGATTTAATTCCAAAAATTTTACGTTATAAAAGTGTATTTGAGGGCCCGCCACTAGCTACAGAGGAGACGGCGTGCAGTTCTTAAATTATGGAATAGTCCTTATGTTTGAGCACCAATAAGTTTTTATATCTTGGAAATACACTTAGATAAGTAAAGAAAACTTATAAACTTTAATATATGTAGCTTATACCATCATAATTTCTGAAAAATTAGAAGGCAGTAGTAGCAAATGGAGAGAGGCAAATCTGCACTAACGATTTCTTAATTATTGTTGTCATAATTAGTACCGACATACTATATCAATATTGTGCATTTACTATCAATTAAATTAAGGGTGGAATTCAGCTAGACGAAATTTCTTATCCGGATTTTTAAAAACGGCTAGTGTTTATGCAACTTGCTCGACAGTTTACCTGTCTAATGTTAGTTTATCCCTTGACCAGGCCGCGCCGAGGGGTATTTGTTATTCTCTACAAGGATTTGCATAAGTAATCGTCTAGCAAATATTTTCAATTTTCAGTGTTTTAAGCAATTTCTGTGTGCAATAATACGTATTTGGTGAGTGCACTTCTAATTATTTTTGCCACCCAAGAATGCCAATGGCTCATTAGAATAATGACTAGTTTCAAACAAAAGTGTAGATATGTGTTTCACTAAAGTATGAAAACAAAATTATCTATCTAACAGCATTGACTAATAAACACTTGCTGTCATTCCTTCCTTTGCTATACATGGTCCATTATATAAATAGAGAAACATTTAGTATTTTCGTTATTAGAAGTTTATCTATCGTCGGTTACATTTACATATCATCAAGTTGCTTTGTGTTTTTAGATTTTTTTATAAAATTTTCAAGTTTTTGAAATGGGCCGAAACGCAAAGTTCATACCTAAGTGTCCACAGTTGAGTACATGGAGGTGTAGTAAAAACAAAAAATGAAGAAAATGCGTGCTGCAAAAGCGAACTTGAAAAAAAGTGCCCGTGTTTGATCTAGTGTCTCCAGTGAGGATGTCAGTCTCATCTGTTGAGGAGTATTGGGATTAAGAGTCGTCCTTCCACAGCGATGATGAGAGAAAAAATCTTTCACCGTCTTTTTCATCTGAAATCGAAATGATGTCGATTTGCCTGAAGATACCGACGTCGCCGAAGACGTAAATTGATACGACTTCAGTTACGAATTACCAGAATCGTTCTCAGAATTACAATATGAGATGCAAGATTCGCTACAAGAAGAAGAACATCAATCGAATGACATAACAGGGCGTCGAATTGTAGACATCGGTTACCTTTTAAGGCATTAAAATCATTAAAGCATGAAAGATTCGGGTGTTCATTTTTCGACATGGATATTACTGATGAAGCACCTAAAAGATTTATGTTCATATTTACCATAAAGTGTTTAATGTGTAAGAAAATGGAAACCATTTCAACCGAAAATCCGAAATCTCACAGTATGAACATAATTTATCTGCAGTTTCCGCCATTGTATCTATAGATGCAGCATATGCACAATTAAATCAATTTTCAGCAGCATTAGATATCCTGGCCCCATCAAGTGCTACTGATGGAGTGTATTATAATCAGTAAGGCTAGGATTTTAGGTTGTAAAAAGCTTCGTTTTAGGTACCTAAAATAGGTTTTTAAAAACCAGGACTAGGTACTTAAAATAGGTTAAAGAAAATTAAAATAGAACAAAATCTAAACATTAAACTAAATTTATTTGCTACTGTTGGCATAACAAATAGAATCAATTTCAACATTTTCTGGCGTAAATGAGTATCATTTATCTGTGAATATATTTTCAGCCATGAAAAGCTAAGTTTATCTTCTACAGAAATAGGTAAACTAATTGGTACAAATTTGTACATGAACCAATCAATATCTATAGGTTCTTCGGGCTGTTCATTATTTGAAGTTTTAGTACGTTTTTCATAATCAACCTGGATTTTTCTCCAAAATATTAGTTAATTTTTAAAAGCATTTTCGCTTGTTTGCCAGAAGTACTTTTCAACCAAGTTTGAATTTTATGAATTATCTCCATTGAATCCGTTAATGACAGCCCGAGTTGTTCTAATTTTACTATGGCATCTATGAGCACATTAAAATGTGTTTTTTACTCGTCTATGCAACTATCTACCAAAGTATCAACGAGTCCGGTAGGTAGGTCTTTATGGCACTTAATAACGCCTGTAATTCGTGTTATACTTTTGGAAATACTGAAGTATATTGTTGCTGGCATTGTCAGTTTCTGTCACATTCGAGGTTAGAAGGTTAGGTTTTGCATCAGTCTGGCACAAACTGCCGCAAAACTTAACTTTGAGACATACACCGACAGAGCCACCAACAATACACTTCAGTACTGCCAAACGTATAATAGGAATCGCACCATTTTGAAAGCAAATAATTTGGGATTATTCTTTAATACTCAAAATGGGTCTTGTTCTTGTTCAGTATACAAAAAAAAAATACAATACACGGCCGGTATACGCGTTTATGGCCTTGCTAGATCACATGTCTCGACCTGACGGGCGCGACCGTAATGTACTAGCTCGGCAATAAATGCTTAACTACCGTCATAATGCCGCAAATAGCTATTATATACAGTAAGTCTTGTTTCAGAGATTTATGTTGAAAACTAGTTTTAACCTTCTAAGTGCACATTGCTGTATATTGAAATCGAATTGCTACCTATATTTTAAATATTGAAATCGAATTGCTACCTATATTTTAAAAAATGTATGTGAGTTAAATTTTAGACCCTGGGCCAAGCAAATAATGTGGATTAGATCTGAGTAAAATACTTTCAAATCGTTACTACACTGCACCATACACGCTGCTCCATTCGTCACCAATAATTTTAATCTGGTGTGATGTACTCCGGTTGGTCATAATCTTCCTGAAACCCCATTATAAATAATATTAACAACAAACGTGTTATTACTGTTAATCTATTATGTAAGGTTAGGATGCACGTTGTGACTATTGTACCAATTGCGGACTGAAAATTAACGGATACATTAATCTAAATAATAAGCAAACAGAAAACATTCAACAACCTATTTCAGGTGATATAATATCTGAGTTTAGGTTAAAAAAACTTGAAATAGGTATTATAGGTAATATCAAATTCCTATTAAATGATCAGATTTTTCGTGATACGGATTTATATACAGTTATTGATCCTATACCTACAATAGTCAGAAAAGGTATTTTACCTAGGATCCGCGCCTTAATAATCAGATATCTGATATTCATAACCAAGCAGCGATTCAAGCAATGAGGAAAGCTGTTGAACAAGAAAAACAAATTGCTACAGATTTTGGAGAAGTTGATGCTGAATGGACCCAAATATTGAAGTAGTGGCCGACGGAGCCTGGTGTAAAAGATCGTATCGCACCAATTACAGTGCCTTATCGGGTGTGGCATGCATAATCGCTGTTCGTGCAAAAAAAGTGCTGTACATGGCGGTGCAAAATAAATTTTGTATAGTTTTGCACGCAAGGGCCTCTACAAAAATAATAAGTGTCCTGAACACATATGTTACAGAAACTAGACCGGAACTTCTACTGCAATGGAAGCTGCGATAATCGTTGAAGGATTCCAGAACTCAGTAGCTCTGTATGGTATTAAATTTGTAAAATTGATAGGAGATGGTGACAGCAGCTTTTATAGAAAATTATTAGAATGCATGCCTAATGGTCCAACAACAGTCATCCAAACAATTGAATGCAAAAATCACATTTTACGGAACTATATAAACAAAATTAGAGCGTGCAAAAAAGCCAAAAACTGAAATACGTTTGAAAAATTCAATTTCCGAAAATGTACTTAGATTTCGAACAGCAATTACCAAAGCCACCGAGTTTCAAAAGGGTCGAAACATTCCAACAATTGAAAAAAATAAAGAATTAGAACTCGATATCTTAAATGGACCTAATCATATTCTGGGTAACCATAGCGGATGTGCAGATAGAAATTATTTTTGCACTGGTCCTAAAGATGTAGAAATAAATATGGTACCATATTTAAAAGAAAATGGAATTTTCGAAGATGTAATGACTGCTGTTCGTCGAGTGGCAAGTCAGTCTAATAGTTTGATTTACGACGTTACCAACAATTCTGTTGAATTGTACAATGCACATGTTGCGAGGTTTGTTGGTGGTAAAAGAGTTAATTTTTCCCTCCGAAGATCTTATCAAAGTCGATGTGGTGTAGCAGTTGTAGCACACAATGAAGTAGGAATGCTTCACGAAGTGGTACAAACTACAGCCAAAACAACACCGGGCAAGTATGCTTTATTGTACTGCGAAAAACAAAAACGGAAGTTGGAGCTATGTAGGGTAAAGGGGAATTCCAAGAAAAAACCCAAAATAAAACAGTTTGCGGACGCGGATGCAGATTATAGTCTAGACGCTGCTGAATCCATTTCCAATATGGCAGAAGAAGATATGCAGAACGCGCAGCAAATCTTCTAGCAAGGGTTATCGCAAAATATAATCAACATATTAGAAGAAACTCTCGGGCAGCATAGAAGTAATCGTTGGTATGAAGAACGACGCAAAAGGGTTACGGCATCGAACTTTGGGCGTATTTGCAAGTTGAGCCGTACAACCTCATGTGCTAATACGATAAAAAATATGCTATACCATCTGTTTTCAGGAAGTGCTGCTACCCGCTATGGTAACGACAACGAACACTGGGCAGTTGAAGTGATGCAAATGACGGTTAGTTCATGTGGCTTATTCGTCAGTGAAGATCATTCTTTTTTAGCTGCATCACCCGACGGTTTAGTAAATGATAACGCCATTATAGAAATAAAATGCCCTTACAGTGTGAAGATGTTTAAGCCCATGCAAGGAGTTGCAAATAACAAAATAAAATTCTGTGAAATTCGAGAAGGACAACTAAAGTTAAAACAGTGTGATAATTATATGTACCAAATTCAAGGACAATTAAATATAACAAAAAAAGACCTTTGCTATTTTGTTGTTTGTACTCTCACCGGTATATCCGTGGAGGTAATACACAAAGATATTTCGTTTTGGAAAAAAAATATGCTACTAAAACCAAAATAGTTTTACTTACACGCATTACTTCCAGAACTAATAGATTCACGGCATCTACGAAAATTGCCTATTCGGGAAACGTATAGTCCTGGAAATACACCAAGTCAAAAATTCCTTCTCTTTTTATTTATAGTAAACTGGACGAGAAAGAAAATTACTAGAAAATTGAACGTCGTAACTAAATTTTAATTATTGAAACGTCACATGTCATTAAGCATTGACAAATTATTAGATCAAATTGATCCCTTGCTTTTTTAAATTTCTTCCAACATGAAACGTTTTAGTGACCAATCTAAAAACTTAATTTTGAATGTAGTCTCTTACTTTGAGAGACATAATAATGATTGTCAAGCTCAAGGGAAAAATAGCATGAAAATAGCAGCCGAAGCATTGAAAATTTCCGAAAGAACTATTTATCGGGTAAAGAATTCATCTACTTATTCAGATGTAGTCTATGCAGGGACAGTTTCGAAAAAAGCCAAAGAGAACAAAACTAAGGTAAATCCCACCATTTTACACTCATTACGAGAAATAATTCACAAGATGTACGTTGAAAAAGAGCACGTAACAATTAAATCGCTCCATCAACGATTTTCCGAAGAATGGCCAGATTTTCCCTGTTCACCGAAATCAGTAAATACCTGGATTCATAAAATTGGTTTCAAATTCAAGAGAAGTAGTAACAGGCAGTTTCTAGTAGAACAACTGTATATTAATAATATAAGTTTTATTTCCAAAATAATATTGCACATTATTTAATAACACTATACACACACACACATTTGGAAAAGCGAAGGTATTCAGGTGGCTCTTTCTAAAAAAAGAAAAAGCCACTGCTCTACCACACCTCCGCTAAAAAACTAAACATATATATGGATATATACACATGTAGTTGTTGTGGGTTTACAAATACAACAAAACGAAAGCAGAAAATTATAGCTACTGACACTCGCAAATTTGATATGTTTTTTAAAAATTACTATTGGTCTACTTAGAGCTAAGCCATTCTCTCATTCGTGATCTAAAAACAGATACCGAAACAGTTTTAAAACACTTTGGTACAGAATTATACACTTGGTAATGTTGTGAGTAAATGACCTTTCAAAAAACTTTGTTTTATGAGCTGGTAGTACAATCAGACCCCTAAATCTTAAGTTCAAATTATGAATATCTGTACGAAAACGTATTTTTTGAGTAAGATATGGAGGAGAGTCCTTTAGAATCACCCTATGATAAAAAACAGAAGCGTGCAGTAAGCGTCTTTTTTCCATGTTGAGCCAATTGGTTTCTTTTAATTTTGGTGAGATGTGTTGCCTACGCTTAACACCATATATGAGTCTCAAACAAGAATTTTGGACAACTTGGATTTTCCGAGCTGTGTTACTGTCAATGCAAGGGCCATAGAGAACATCACAGTAATTAAAATGAGAGAGAACTAATGCCTCACAAAGAACAGTTTTAATTTCCTTGTTTAATACTCGTCTATGGTTATATAACAACTTCAGGTTACTATAGGCTTTTCTAATGCAAGAATTGACAGTTCTCGAAATCGAAGATTTTGATCAAAAATCACCCCCAAACTCCTGGCAGTTTCAGAGACAGGCAACGGTACATTATTTATCCGAACAACGAAGTCGTGCAGCAATATGTCTCTTGAAGGTCCAGATCCAAAGTACATAACTACAGATTTAGCTGGATTAACTCGAAGGCAATGTGAAGCTGCAAACTCTATTAGCTTACTCAGATCTTCATTAATTAATATTGATGCATTTAGACGATCTTTTATATCAAAAGATAGGTATATCTGCGTGTCGTCAGCATACTGATGATAAGAGCAGTGGGATAGCCTGTTACACAAAGTTGATGAGAAAAAAAACATAAAGTAATGTACCCAATATTGATCCCTGAGGCACACCTCGCGCAACAGTTTTAGTAGTATTATTTTCTAAAACAACGCATTGCTGACGACCTCGCAGATAACTCTCTATTAATGAAATGGCCGAATGATTAAACCCGAAGCTATGTAAAATCGCAAGCATCAGAGAGTGGTTGATGGTATCGAAAGCCTTGGAAAAGTCGAGCAGTACTAATGCCGTCGCTTTTCCTTCATCCGTTGCCCGTATAATATCATCAGACACATTAAGCAGCGCTGTCATGCAACTGTAGTTTGATCTAAATCCCGATTGTAGTGATGGAAAAAGCTGATTATCATCTAAGAAAGTTTGAATTTGATAATCCATAATCTTTTCCAAGACTTTCGACAACACTGGCAAAATACTAATCGGTCTCAAATCTTTAACCTCTTTGGGAGAAATTACTTTAGCTAAAGGCAGTATTCTTGCAATCTTCCACTGCTCGGAAAATATACATTCCGAAAGGCAACTATTAATAATATGAGTAATATATGGAGCTATACAGGGACAACAAAGATTGATCATTAGCAAATTGATATTATCAGACCCAATAGCATTAGATTTAATTGTTCTCAAATATTTAGTTACATCAGTTTCGGACACTAAAGTAAATTTAAATTTGGAGGAGACATCAGATCTTACTTGAGCATAAAGCTGCAAGACTTCAGGATCTACGTCACCAAACTGCTGCGTAGAATCAATAAAAAAATTATTAATAATATTAACATCTTTAAGGTGTAAGGGAATCTTGTTTGACTTTTTGTTAGCAAGATCCGTATATTGCTTCAAATCCTTCCAGAAATCTTTAACATTACGTTGGGCAAATGTATGGTTAAGATAAGCTTTCTTTTCATTCCTGATAGATAATGTCACTAAGTTGCGCAAAGATTTGTAGTATTCCCAATGAACAGGATTTTTTGTTTTTTTAAAGCGTTTTAAAGCTTTATCTCTTATAGTCATCATGAACTTAATATTATCCGTTAACCAGGATGCTTTAGGTTTCCGAAAGATTGAAGTCTTTAAAGGAGCTACGATATTAAAAATTGAAAGGATGCTATTATTTAAAAACTGTACTTTATCATTAACGTCATCAAAATAAAGTATATTATTCCATGGTACTTGTGTTAATAATTGCTGAAAAAGTATGTGGTTAAAGTTATTAAAATTTCTAAAAGTATGAATTAATGGTAAATTATTAATAGTCTCAGTTTGTAAGCAGCAGAAGACGAGTTCATGGTCCGAATACGGATATAAATTTTTTGTACCAGAAGTACTAACTATGCCGGAATTAGTGGTGAGTATATGATCAAGCAAAGCTGCAGTAGAGAGTGTAATTCTGGTGGGATTACAAATTAATTGCTTAATACCAAATGACTCAAGCATTGATAAATATTGAGAGGACTCAGTTGAATTAGGCTGTAGGAGATCAATATTAAAATCTCCAACACAAATGATATCATCATGAGTAGCTATTAAGTTACTTACGGTTTGTTCAAATCCTTCAATAAAAGCACGATATCTGTTCCTGTGAGGTAGATATACGACACCCACTGCAAGCCTCGTCTTGTCTAAATTTACACCAATCCAAAGTTGTTCGAATAAATCATACGTCTGGATCTGTATGTTTCTGAAATTCAACGAAGATTTTATATAATATATAAAGCAACACCTCCTCCAAATGTTAATCTGTCTTTTCGCAACAAATTATAATTATCAATACTAACAAATTGGCTAAGTATATTATTATTTAAAAATGTTTCTGTTATCGCCATAATATCTTAATTATTTGTTTCTACATGAAGTTTTAGGATATGAAAATTCTTAGTGAGTGACTGAGCATTTACATGAGCAATACTAAACGTATACATGCAAAACCACAACAACGTAAAAAGTAAATAAAAAACCTAAAATTAAAATAAGTTTAGCAATCAAGCGCAAAGAAATGCAACTTAATTTAGGGAGAATGTGTCAGCTAAGCCACACTCGCAAATGTGCCTAAGTAAAACATTTTTTCACAAAACTAAGAAATTAAGAATAAATTTCTGATTATCTTTAAAAAAATTAAACATTGAATATTGTACCTACAAGTTTATGATTTCGAACAGAAAACTTAATATGATATTAGTGGCAAGCGTACGTCATTCCTCAGACAATATACAAAAGAGAAAAGTTTAATAGTTATTTTTCGTTGACCGCTTGTTAATTTCAATATTAATGAATAATTTTTCCTAAAAAAGGATGGATTAATAGATCTATTAATGCACTGTTTTTGATTAATACACTTGTTTTCATTAATTAACTGTTTTTGTGATTTTGACGTTTTGATGATATTTTGCATGGAGGTTAGTTGTATTAATCAAATTTTTCGCCACAAAAAAAGATTTTGCGGTCAACGAAAAAATGTTGTAATCAACTCGTTTGTTAATGGGCGATTAATAATCTCAACTATTAAAGGCACTCACTCGCTATCGCTCGTACGTGCTTTAAACAGTTTCCATTATTAATCGCCTTCATTAACACACTTGTTGGTTAAATAACTATTAACCAAGCTTGAATGAACCATCGCTAATTGTAATGGATAACGCTAGTTATCATTCTAGATGCCAAGAAGAAGTCCCTTGCCAAAGCTGGACAAACAGGAAAATGATCCAACGGTTACAAATTAAGGGCATTGATTACCCACAGACGGCGATGAAAGATGAAATATGGGATAGTTTGAAATTACCGAAAAAAATGTATCATTTAGACATTCACGCAGCACAACATGGCCACAAGGTTTTGAGATTACTGCCCAATCATTGCCATTATAATGCAATAGAAATGGTGTGGTCAGAGGCTAAACTGCTGTATGACGCAGGAATTTTACAAACTAAATCATCCCCAGAGGATGTAGTAAATGTCTGGTCTAAGGCATTAGCTGCTGCTAGTGATGAACATTGGAATAATTATGTTCGATATTCAGAAAAAGTAATCTTTTCAGCGTGGGAGACCGAAAAATATATAGATGCTTCCAATAATGAACCCGTTGTAATTACTTTAAGTTCAGAAGACAGCGATACGTCGGACGAAGGGACAATGAGCTTTGATGAAAATGATTTTGTATAAAAATTGTTTCTTTTTTACATAATGAATATTGACTGCTGTTAATAAATTTTTAGCTAAAATATAATTCTTAGAAGTTGTATTCCTGTCTAACAATTAATGCATCTCCAAAGGCATCACCTGGGGTGCGAATTATTAAATAGTAAATTGATCCAACGTTGAATTGTGAATAATTATTGACTCACCCATGTATATTCGTTACCACGATTAACACGATTGTTGTTAAAAGGTGAAATAAGAATACACATGCAAAAAGTAACTAAAAAAACGTTACTCATTTGTTTTTTGACTTGGTGTATTTCCAGGACTATACCTACAGTAGGTTATTGTGTAAATATGTATATAAATTATAAACTGAATGTACAGTTACGGCCAAATAAAACCGGACAGTACTTTATTGTGAATTGGTATTAAATCACCTAAGAAACGTAAAAATTAAAAATTACATATTAAGAATTCAAATTGTCAAGGTACTGTCAAGTAAAAGCCTGATTTACCAAAATTTATGAAAATGACATAGAATGTCAAAATGGTGGTCGTTTTTATTTGGGCGTAACCGTACCTATATTTTATAATTAATCTTGTGTCATAAATAAATGGTTACAATTTTCAATCTACTTATTAAATATTTGGTTCATATGTGTCATTCAAAACTTTTAGGTGGAAATTCCATAAGTTTTTTATTGTTTTATATGCAATGTTTGGAACACGATGTTATTCGTCTGCGAATAATAAGAGTGAAACAATTATAAAACCAAAATAAAAAAAAATTCGCAAACCAAGCTATTACTTACGTCTTTCATCAAAGATATCTTTCAACAAGAGGATTAGTAGCTTACCTGTCTACCCTGCGAATACTTTTGGGTTTTGCTGTCGATTGGTGTGTTGCCTATTTTGTATTACATTTTGCAGTATTGCTTGAACTATTTAAGACTTTTTTTTAAATTAAACCTTTCTAGGGAACGTACATAGATGAGTGTCTTTACAGTACTGAATATTAGAATGCTAAAGCGAAAAAAATGCGGATTTTTATGGTATATTCACAAAACGCTTTCATGCATAATTATGAAAGGCTATAACACATACAAATTTTCCAAATATCATCTTTTAATCATTTACCATATAGCACAAAGGATTACTGCACAGGTCTATCAATAGAGATTTTTTTCAACTGCTACCGTATTTTAATTATATCTAATATGAAATCACTTAAATTCGTACCGCAACGCATCTCGATTCTGTTACTAAACCCAAGTCTTAAGACGCTAAAGGTAATATAAAGTTAATCACTATTGCACTTAGCTGATTACGCTTGAGTTTTCTGTGAAGATTAGTTTCTCATAGCTATAAACAAAGTTTGCAGTGAACAGAGAGTATCTCCATACAGCTTGCACGAGGAACAGCTACTAGTGACAGCTGTCGGCCGAGATCTAGGTAACAGCACGACCTCTTTTCAGCCTTGATTGTAGTTGGAAGATATCCCCATGAATAATGTGACTACTTCGCCCAAACTTGACGCTACAATTTCCAAATAACACATCCATACTAGAATCAAGAATTACTGATACCAAATTAATATCTACTTACCCCTTGCAAATAGACAACGTTTATATGAACAACGATCTGTGTTTCCTTAGTCTGTCTTCCGGGAAAATGGTGCCCACTCTCCTATATGGGTCTAGCAATCTTTTTTCAGTAACAAACCATTTAGGAAGATACGAGAATACGTGGGTTCACCATATTACCACAAAAAATCAATTAACAGAAAAGCTCTTTATTTTTTCAAGCAAACCAATCAGCCAACACAAAACCTGTTATTTGTTTTTCCCCGCTGTTTTCTAGAACCGATAACTCAAATACTATTTTTTAACGCTAAAACTGCGTCTACACCATCGACCGTACATTTATGACCGTGCATTATGTAAACTAATAAACCAGTTTATTACGCTTTCTACACGTAACAGGTTGACTGAGGAAAGTCCAGTGATACAAGGTAACAATATCAATGAGGAAGCTCCTGAGGACAATGAAATAACAAAACTAATAAAACAAGTATAGAACAGTAGAAGTCGGGGTGCCGACGAAGTACAAGTCGAAATGATTAAATATGAAGTTACTAAACTACAAAAATTGATACAAGCTAATTCAGGAAATATGGAACAAAGAGGAAATGCCTAAAGCATGGGATGAAGCAATAATATGTCCGTTATACAAGAAGGGAGACAAACAAACCTGCGACAAATATAGGGAAATCGCACTGCTGAATGTTGCACATAAAATCCTAGCCACTTTTATAAAAAACAAGACGTGAAAATATGTTGAGAACGAGCTGCGAGAATATCAGTGCGGGTCCAAATAGGGAAGATCGGTAGTGGACCAAATATTTGTACTTAAAAAAATACAAGATAAAAGTTACTAGCATAAACTCCAGGCACATTATTTATCGATTCTAAACAAGTATATGATAGCATCATAAGAAAGCAGCCTTACCTTACACTGAATGTGCTTGGGATACCTAGAAAGTTGATCAGGTTAATAGAAATGACCTTTCAAGGTAAACATGGTAAGAGTGAATAGAGAGGTGTCAAGAAAATTTCAAGTAAAGAACGGATTAAGGCAGGGGGGACCCCTCTCAGCGATGTTGTTCAACGTAAATTATAAGAACAAGTGACATAAGCGGCCGGGGAATTTTGTATCGCAGCTGACATCAATGCCTCGCCTTTGCGAATGACTTAACAGTTTTAGCGAGAGCAAAAGAAGAATTAAAGAATGCAGTAAATAAAATAGTAATTGCGGCGCAAGACATGGGACTTGTAGTTAATGAATCTAAAAGTAAATATCTGGTACGAAATGACATGCCTTACGATAACAACAGTAGTAGACTCGCCCGGATTTTTAATTCCGCGACTCTACCTTAAAAATAAAAAATAAATTTTGTCAAAATCCGAAAAGTGCTATTTTTAGGAAATTAAGTAAGATTTTAATTAAATTTTAAAAGTATGTTATTTTTAGCTAACTGAGCAATCTCAAGGCCAGAAAAAACCTAATTTTTTAACCTTAGCTAAAAATTAATTTTTACATTTTTAAACAATTTTCAAAATTTTACATATCAAGACTTAGTATTAAAATTCAAATTTTTTTATGTGAAGACTTTAAAGATGTATAATTAGAAAAAGTAATATAAAATTTTATTTACTTCTTTAGATTTGTTATTATTTTGAAACATTTTTCTGGCTCCGCTTAATTGTTTCGCCATTTGCCAATTTATTTCAGGCCTAACCTGTATATTTTCACTTGAAATATAATCCCTTCCATTTCGAACTCTTAAATTTTCCAAACCAGTATCTTTTTTACCTGTATTGAGTTCCTATCGTTCGCGGGATGCACTTTTGACTATCTGTTAGCTGGCCGAATGCGTGACATTATTTTCCTGCACCTCGACGAAGTAACTCGCTTCTAACAAGGTCCCGTTCGTGCTTTATTACGCCACTACGATTAATTTAGTTTCCAAGAGCTGATAATTTGATTCAGGTACGATTGAGATTTTCTGTTGGTTATTCCCATATTAATTGCATTCCTTTAGCTCTTAATTGACAGTTTTAACCTAAGAATTTATTCTTGGAAGCAAGGTCGCTGTCCTGACTTCATTTTCAACACCTGTTGTCGTCCTGGCTAGCTCCCGCAGTTTTGAGGGTGGCTTCGCTTCGATTAGTGATGCATCTACGGCGCTATTCACCACTGTGTATAGCAAATCACGACCAGCATATGTTTAACCGCAACTTGTGGGCGTTGGAGGTTAGTGGCTACTTTTGTGGTTTTACTACATTAAAAGCGGACGGATTGCCTGTTCTCAAGCAGATTTGGACTCGATATACCAGGATTAACCCTTATGTATTTAACTATCACTGATACTCGAAATTTAAATTTGTATATTCCATTATTACCAATATTTAATGTTCAAATTCATACATTCACTTAGTTTTAACATTTGAAGCCTAAATGTGTATATTTAATTACGATTAATATTTAAAGCTACCTTTGGTATGGGTAATTAAACCTTTGTAAGGGGAGAATTCACGTTTTTTTTTTGCTTTCAATAACCTAAACAAAAAGGTTATAGTTAAATGACTGAGATATGCATATCCCTCGATTTATTGTGAGATTACCATTAATATAATAACCCGAAAGGGGTTTTTGATCTTCGTGCGTGTTGCAACCTTCAAGTACTCTGCACATTTCTATTATTGTTACCTTATTTATGACCAAATTATTTTAATTATTTAATATTGAATTACCATTATAGACTACAAGATTATTCAGTAGTTATTAAATAAACGCTAGTCACTTGTAGTTTATTTTAATTATTTGAAATCATCTGATTTCTGGCGCCCATATTTTTTGGAAGACTTTGCAGGGTACACAGCTGGTGGTTCGAATCCACGACCATATTGCCGAATTTGAGTTAGCTCGGCCATCGCGGTAAGTAAAGATTTTTTAGAGCTACCGTGTTGTAGAAACTGTAGGGGGTTGATCTGTATTTTTTTTTACTACCATTGATTATTTTAATTAATTAATCGCAGGTCAGCTTCTTTATAAGTAGTATGTTTGCATAATTTTTACGTTTTTTATGCAAGGCGCTTTTTAGGAGAAATATTTTTCAATTCTAATTAATATCTAGTTAAATGGCTTTAAGAAACTCTAATCTAGCCCTGTTAATGAATTACTGTTACAAAAATCCTGTAAATGTTCTTTTACAGTTGTCCAAATGAGGAGATTTTTTAGAACATGCAATTGGATAAAGAAAGTTAGTTTAACTTTTTATTGTAATAATACCGGGTGGCCATAAATATCTGATATCACATTACCTTTGGAATCAACACCGCTTTATTAAAGTGATGAATCCAACTAAACTAAATGTCATTTATGTCATCACAACTAAAATTCCTATCTGTCAAAAATTATTACAGATTGCAATAAATAAATGGAGTTACAACAGGAGATTTTTATAATCGAGTCGTAGGCTAAACTGCAGAATCCGGGGCACATTCCCCTCCTCTTATTGCATTTTATTAAATTACATAGGTACCAATACTTATTGTAATTGAAATATAATACTAACCCAACATTTATAAGTAGCTAATTCCATGGCTACCGGGATCTCAGATATTTGTGGCCACCCGGTACCATACACTTCCTTCTCTATAAGTTTATTATACAGCTTATGTTTTAAAATTTACTTTTCCTTCGTCTCGCTAATTTAGCATCAACCATAATAAAACTATTTTATAAAAAGTTATATTCAAATTTTTTATCTTTACAAAATAGGTTTATGTTTTCGATTCAAAATTTTTGTACATAATTAATTTCTCCACAGTGATTACTTCAAATAAATATTTGATATTAACTTTCCATTTTAATTCAATCACTATTCAAATCATATGTTAGAACCTTTCTGCTTTTTATTTTGAATTGTTCTGCGCAATTTTAATTCTAATCCATTACTTTACAAAATACACATGTAAATAATAATTCTCTAAATACTTAAATTTTTATCTTTGAATTTTTAATAATGAAATATTTTTCCAAAATAAATTTAGCAGTCTTATATGTAACCATTACAATATACAATAGTTTACATAGTTTATGGGGTTCAAAATCTTTATATAAAGGTCTATAAGCTGGGACCTTTTTTACAGATCGGACGTTATAAATACTGTAGAAACATTTATGGATATGTTATTGGGAGGCACCCTGTATATTAGAGTAGTTCTTTTGAGTTCCATTTGATTTAATCATTTTCACATTCTTACGTGTCCGTAATGAGGGTGTGTGTAAAGCTCGTTACACAATGGGTTTACGTAAAACATAACGCATAAGACATAAATCGTAAAAACTAAACATAAAATTTCAGCTACTACAATCTTATAAGGCTTTACACAATGCTCACGTAAAACATAAACCATAAAACATAAAGTTGGAAATTTCCATAAGGTTGGATTCTTATGTAGCATTGCTTATGCTCAACCAATCAAAATAATTCGCGCATTTCATATTATACCCTCCAATTTCCGTTGTGTTCGTGGTTCGGTCGATTCACTCAGGTTCAGTGTTGTGCTCTTTGTGGGTTTAAAAATGTATTAAAAATATGGAGTCCGAGTTTGACGAAGAAGATTACATTATTTTTATAGGTTAGGTCGTCTAAGCAAATAAACGTAATTGTTTTTAAATTCTAGCTTCTCATTGGTTAACCATAACATAACTGGTGACTATTGTGTCATATGATCAAATTTATTATGCGTTAAGTTTTATGTCTTGTGTGTTATGTTTTACGTAAACTCATTGTGTAACGAGCTTAAGTATCTAACATTAAATATTGTGGTTGCTTTGTAATATTGGCTATTAACAAGGCGGTCTATATTGTTCCAGACCCCCTTGCTATTAAGCAATTCTATGTAGAAGTTGCTTCTTGCACGTTCATATTTTGTTTCATGTAAGTGAAAATATTTGAACTCGGTTATAGAAAATTTGTTAACTTTTTTGTAAATAACCATAACCAAACTAAATTTCACTTTTCTGTTTGTTTTCAGATATTGCATTAAATATACAGACGCTTCATTCTTCTTATTACAATGAACGTGGAGCATGAATTTGCTAATGCAATATCCAGCCGATTATATAAACCATTGATGAAATTGGATGACGATAATGTAGTTGAAAACTTACATGTAAAGCAAGACATTGTTGAAGGCACTGACACCACGGCTTACAATGAGTTGACTATTAAGAAGGAAGAAATTGATGTAAAAGATGAATTGCTTACTTCGTGTGCAGCAAGTGGAAGCTTCTCAGAAGAAATTCCGAAGTATTGCGAATACGAAGCAGAAGTAAGAGCATTTTCGTGAAAACTATGACCAATATGAATCGATTTCATTTTAGTTGAACATATAAGAACACATTCAGGGGAAAAACTATATTTGTGTGGTATTTGCGAGTACAAAGCAGCACGAAAAAAGTAGTTTAGTAAGCCATATGAAGACACATACAGAAGCAAAACCTTATAGTTGTTCTATTTGCAAGTATAAATCGACAAGGAACGATCACTTAGTTAGACATATGAGAACACATACAGGGCAAAAACCTTATTCGTGTTCTGTTTGTGGATATGCTGCATCAGTAAAAGATAGGTTAGTTATTCACATGCGAACTCATACAGAAGAAAAACCTTTTTCATGTTCTATTTGCGAGTATAAAGCGACAAAGAAAGATCTCTTAGTTACACATATGAGAAAACATACAGGACAAAAACCTTATTCGTGTTCTGTTTGTGGATATGCTGCATCAGTCAAAGTAAGATTAGTTATTCACATGCGAACTCATACAGGAGAAAAACCGTATTCCTGTTCTATTTGCGAGTATAAAGCGAAAGAGAAGCGTTGCTTAATCAAACATATGAGGACACATACAGGACAAAAACCTTATTCGTGTTCGGTTTGTGGATATAGAGCATCAGTAAAAGATAGCTTAATTAATCACATGCGAACTCATACAGGAGAAAAACCTTATTCCTGTTCTATTTGCGAGTACAAAGCGAAAGAGAAGCGTTGCTTAATCAAACATATGAGGACACATACAGGACAAAATCCTTATTCGTGTTCGGTTTGTGGATATAGAGCATCAGTAAAGATAGCTTAATTAATCACATGCGAACTCATACAGGAGAAAAACCTTATTCCTGTTCTATTTGCGAGTACAAAGCAACAGAGAAGGGTCACTTAGTTAAACATATGAGGACACATACAGAAGAAAAACCTTATTCATGTTCTATTTGTAAGTATAAAGCAACACAGAAATGTCACTTAGTTGTACATGTGAGAAGACATACAGGAGAAAAACCTTATTCCTGTTCTATTTGCGAGTACAAAGCAACAGTGAAGGGTCACTTAGTTAAACATATGAGGACACATACATAACAAAAACCTTATTCGTGTTCGGTTTGTGGATATAGAGCATCAGTAAAAGATAGCTTAATTAATCACATGCGAACTCATACAGGAGAAAAACCTTATTCCTATTCTATTTGTAAGTATAAAGCAACACAGAAAGGTCACGTAGTTGTACACGTGAGAAGACATACAGGACAAAGACCTTATTCGTGTTCTATGTGTGAGTATAAAGCGACACAGAAGGGTCGCTTAATTGAACATATGAGGACACATACAGGACAAAAACCGTATTTGTGTTCGGTTTGTGGATATACAGCATCAGTAAAATGTACCTTAGTTAAACACATGAGAACTCATACAGAAGAAAAACCTTATACATGTTCTATTTGTGAGTATAAAGCAACAGAGAAAGGTAGCTTGGTTAGACATATGAGGACATACACAGAAGAAAAACCTTATTCATGTTCTATTTGTAAGTATAAAGCAACACAGAAAGGTCACTTAGTTGTACATGTGAGAAGACATACAGGACAAAGACCTTATTCGTGTTCTATGTGTGAGTATAAAGCGACACAGAAGGGTCGCTTAATTAAACATATGAGGACACATACTGGACAAAAACCTTATTCATGTTCGGTTTGTGGATATAGAGCATCAGTAAAAGATAGCTTAATTAATCACATGCGAACTCATACAGGAGAAAAACCTTATTCCTGTTCTATTTTGCGAGTACAAAGCAACAGAGAAGTGTCACTTAGTTAAACATATGAGGACACATACAGAAGAAAAACCTTATTCATGTTCTATTTGTAAGTATAAAGCAACACAGAAAGGTCACATAGTTGTACACGTGAGAAGACATACAGGACAAAGACCTTATTCGTGTTCTATGTGTGAGTATAAAGCGACACAGAAGGTTCGCTTAATTGAACATATGAGGACACATACAGGACAAAAACCGTATTCGTGTTCGGTTTGTGGATATACAGTATCAGTAAAATGTACCTTAGTTAAACACATGAGAACTCATACAGAAGAAAAACCTTATACATGTTCTATTTGTGAGTATAAAGCAACAGAGAAAGGTAGCTTGGTTAGACATTTGAGGATACACACAGAAGAAAAACCTTATTAATGTTTTATTTGTAAGTATAAAGCAACCCAGAAAGGTCACTTAGTTGTAAATGTGAGAAGACATACAGGACAAAGACATTCGTGTTCTATGTGTGAGTATAAAGCGACACAGAAGGGTCGCTTAATTAAACATATGAGGACACATGCAGGACAAAAACCTTAGTTGTGTTTTGTTTGTGGATATAGAGCATCTGCAAAAGATAGCTTTATTACACACATACTCATAGAGAAGAAGAACCTTGCGCATAAAGCACCACAACAAAAACTTATTCATCTGATATTTACGAGTATAAATCGATAAAGAAGAATCACCTAGGTATATGAGGACATACAGTACAAAGACCTTATTCGTGTGGTATTTGCGAGTATAAAGCAGCACATAAAAGTTGTTTAGTGAGCTATATGAAGACACATAGTAGAGAAAAACCTTAGGATTAAAAGCTTCTGCGTGTTCTCATTTGTCCAAGAATTTGTCTTGGCTTTTGCAGTTATTGTTAAGTCTCGGTGCAGTCGAAATTACAATTCGTTTTAATCTTAGTGGTAGCGTCCTAGCTCTAAGCAGAACAAGAGCGCCAGGGTGATGCTAGGTGTATTAATGTGTTACAACAAATAAAGCATTTAACAATTACCACGGTGGTGTTTTAAATGATTCCTTCAAGAAGATGACTACCCGAAAAATATCCAGTCATACTGCCTAAATCTTTAGAAATTATTTAAATATAGTAACTACTAAAAACTCTTGTTTCAGTACCCATAACCAAAAAATACAAGAACATTTTAGAAAGATGGGAAACATTCATAATTTAATTGATTTAGTTAAGTGTCGTTCTGAAATCTGGTGTAGTTTTGTTGGGAATATTAATTGGTCCATTACTAGTTACTAAGCATGACCAGATAATACAGTGAATATGGGAAACAATATATATATGTTAATTAAAGTAGAAATGTCTCTTAATCTTCTTGAAGGGGCCTGCTCCTTGTGGCTTGCCCACTGAACTGTAAATAATACTGGAAGGCGTACACAGTTACTCAGAGTGGGTCTTCTGTGTTGGAGTAGACTAATGCATTGATTTAAACCAGGGTTGGCAAAAACCCGGGTTTTTTCAGAAATTATCTGCCCACTGGGTTTTTTCGGATTTTATTGGGTTTTTCAAGTTTTATTGGGTTTTAGATAAATTCACTGTTTTTCGGATTTAGGTATCCTATGTAAAAATCTGAATGAATATTAATTTGTATTTTTAGGTAAAAGGTAGAAACTTGGGTAATTTGCAATTTACCTATAAATATGCAAATAAGCATTCTTTAAACATGTAAATTATGTAAATGGGGTTATATGTATACTTAAAAGTAGGTTTATTAAATTATGTTCTACAGTAAGGGGTTTCCACTGTCCATTAATTCTGATTTGCCACTTTAGAAAATTAGATGGGGTCATTAGGTCATCACACAACTTTCTTTTACTGCTTGTAAAATTTTAATTTTGTGACTTTCAAAAATGATACTTCCTAAAAAAACTTTTGACAAGTTATAGTTAATTACCTAATATTAAAACAGTTTGTAAAAAATATTATTCCCATTATTTTTGAAACAAATTAATTTTGCCATTTTTCAAAAACTACGTTTTACTTAAAACTTCTTTACACAAGTTATAGATAATTACGTAATATAAAATTAAGCGTTTCATTACTGTTGAGAGATTAAGTAGCTAACCGAGATGCAAAGCGTCGAGGTTCACTTTACCTCGAGACAGGAATGAAACTTTTCACCGTGGTATGTATACTATTCACAACCACTTTATTATAAATAGGAATTGTAAAAATGGATAATATAATACAATGCGGATAAAATCTGTTGCCATGAGAGCGGCTGGGAAATGATTACTTCCCACCCGCTGTCATGGTAACCTATTTCACCCCCGGGGTGGGAAGTAGACGTTAGTAATGGCTCATTTTCCAACTTTTTAAAAGGCAGTAATGACCTTATTACATATATGGTTGTGAATAAAATATATATATGTACAGGCAGACCTAGCCGTTCGCGGATTTGGGTTTCGCTGATTTTATTTTACGTGGGACACTTATGTGTTCCCTTTTCTTTGCCGTTCGCTCGTTCGAGAATAGAATCTCCAACGTTAACCGTTTCAACTTTCACACACTAAGTAAATAAAGCAGACGTATGCGGTTTATGTCATGAACACCTAAATAACATTATTTATCACTAACTTGTAAACACACTTATCAACCCTATTCCTTTGAATCTCTTATTACCAAATTGGACCTGAAATAAATTGTAAAATTATAACTTGAATAAACAAATGGACATTCGAGCTCTAGATTCAAGTGGCAGACTTACGTTACGTATGGAATTTTAGTTCAAGCTTTACTGTCTTCTCGAGCGTTTCAGCCAAAAATGTTTGTATTGTTTGAGGTTGCCTAGTATAAATAAATCTAGTTAATGGAACCTAACCCCTTTTTTATCATGTATGTGTTTACTTGGGCATCGCGGTTTTGCTCTTCTCGGCATTCTTCTGGAACGTAACCCCGCGAACGGGCCCAAGGAAATCTTTGTAAAAATGCAAAACTATACTTTCTACAAAACAACTGTTCAAACAAAAATTGTAAATAATTGCATAATATATGATTGTGTTCTATGAAATTTAATTTTTATTAAACAATTACACAATTTCCCCACAAAACGGAAAAAACAAGAGTAAAGTGCCACTTCTGGTTGCCCCATTTTAACCAAAAATCAATAGCCTCTCCGAATTTATATTATAAACGATGGTATACATTTTCAGGCCAATCCATTAGCTGACAGACAGACTCACAGACTGACAGGCATCACTTCAAAAACTGCAAAAATCACTAGATCGAAAAAAAAATATTAAATTTTTATTAATGGAAGATTCTATACCACCCATGGCTTTAGAATACTTTTTTGTCAATTTTTGAAAAAACCCAGATTTAGTCTAAACACCCGTTAGTTTTTTCAGGTGGGGAAAATCATGCCAGCCCTGCTTTAAACAGCCTCAAGGCGATGTACAGAAAAAAACGTTAATATTTTTAATAAAAAGTTAAAAATAGTTAATTTTGTATTAAGTGCGCAAAGTCAGTGCTTTTTCTAGCGCATGAGAATGTCACTTTTAGCCAACACCACAAGGTCGAGCAAAAAAATTCAATTGAATGCGCCGAAGAACACAATAATATGTTCTCTACGATCACCTGTCAGAATTTTTGTTCCTACCTTTACTACCTTGACCAACATAATTATGTAGAAAAAAGATTATTTTTCCCATGTGAAGAAATAGTTTTCGCAGCTACTTTTTGGCCAAATTAGAAAAAACCTAATGCCAAATTTTTTTTACAACTGTTGAAAAAGGGCTATTTCTACAGCTCAAAAAATTACCATGTTTGTGCAGGAATGTCAAATGTCGAATATGTCACCTATTTTTATTGCAATTATTTTGTTTATGTTGTCATGACGATATTATGTCAAATATCTCGCACACTAGACCACAAAATCAGTCGTAATATGGTTTTTCTACAACCGCCACCAAAAAGGTGATATTTACGCATCACTATCGATCCGTGAGGTAGCCTTTTTAACAAAAAAAAATAGCTGTGGAAAACATTTTTTCACATGTGTTTGTTTTCTGGAATTTGCTAATAAATCTATAATAGTATTGATATTCTAGGTCGTACGTTAATAGAGAACAATTTATATTTATTTCACTCATTAAAAGATATTGCTTGGACGGACTTCAGAACAGTAATATGTAAAAAATTTAACCTGGTTTGTGTTTACCATATATATAATACACATATGTTGCTAGTAGGGCCTGGAAACGTCAGAAAACATTACGGCGCCGACATAGCCTCACTTAGAGTATAACGCGTCTCGTACGCATGCGTGAGAATTCAAACTCCGCCTTTAGAAGCGAATTTTAAACTTGCCCACTTCCCCATTGGCCGGACGACGCCGCCGCGCTTGCACACAGCTCATCATTATACATTGAAGAGTTGGTTGTCTGTCTCACTTTCTTGGTGAGTTTCCCACTCATAGCCGCTAGCAATATAGTAAGTATTAGATATATGGTGTTTACGAACCAGTGGAATTTTAAATTATCTCTCGTCTCTATTGGAAAATAACTTAAGCAAATACCAGAATGGTCGAGCAAAAGCTTCTAAGCAAGCAAGTTGCAAGCTTACACGTGTTCCTGTGAGGCTATTACAGCTCACGACTGCTTACATGGCTTCTTTTACATTTCCGCATCTACATTCTCACAGGTTGTAGTAACAATTAGTTCATATTTTTCCATGTTTTCTCTGGTATCTTACTTGTCCTGGATTTACTCTCACTCCGGAATATAATATTCTATGAGTAGAGCTAAATTCTAGGTGGTTAATTACTTCCACATTATTTGGTATTTTTATATTATTGCTGAGGATGTACTATATTTCATCTTTATATAAACCATATGGAGTAGCCTACTCCCATCTCTTGTGTCTATGTCTGTTAAAAAGGTATTAGTCATATAAAGTTTATGTTTAGTAACAAAACTAATCAACATTCTTCCTCTCCCTAACTGAGCTATCTTTATTTATTCGTCTTTCTCCCTTTCTCATCCCCCCACTTGCTCTTAAAATCTCTCGTTACCACTATTTTGTTTCATTTTTAATCAATGCATTTTTTTCTACGTCTTTGTAGATATTCTGTCTTTATCACTGGCTCACCATTTAGGAACATACATTTGATTTATTAAAATTGCCAGTGTTTCATTAAGTTGTAGACATATTTCTGCTATTACGTCGAAATGATCTTGCAATTCTTTTATTCTCGCATTTCTTTAATGAGTTTTAACACATATCCTACTTCTCCTATTTTCTTCTTCTTTAAAATACAGTATTAGTTTGATTTCTTTCAATTGTTCCAGCTCCCTCTTTTCTTACATCCGACGTTTCGGTTACATTCGATTAGTTGTTTTATTTCTAGTAGTCTTCCTTTTCATTATTAGGCTTCCTATACTGTATTTATTTTCAGATCGTAATTGAGTTGTACTTTCTTAATTTCTAGTTGTTTTGGGGTGGTCAGGTGTCTCGATACCATATTGACCACACTACTGGGATGCTTAAAAGTTTTTTCTCTTTATATTTGTTGTCTCAGAGATCATGTGCCTAACACAAAAATCCGTAAAAGAACTAAAATAGTCGATGCCGTAGAGAGAATTGCTTGAACAACTGACACAAGGTGGACAAAACGAATTCTCGAGTGGAGACCAAGACAAGATGCATTCAGAAATAGAGGACGTCCCCCAACCCGATGGGCAGACGACATAAAGCGCATTGAACTCAACTGGTTGCGAGCAGCTCAAGATAGAACATAGTGGAAGTACCTTAGGAAGGCTTATGTCCAGCAGTGGACGTGATGAAGCTATTTGATGATGATGATTTGATTATTTTTGTATTGGAGATTACGTGGATCGTCCTCTTTAAAATATTCAATATTGTTCAATATTAGTTCTTTACTTGGCCCCTGCTCTACTGATAATCATGTACTTATAGTCCTTATTTTTTGTTTTCGTCTCTAATCTCTGAGCCATTTCCTTCTCTTTCCTTTTCATATGTTTCCATGTTTCCCTTTCGTCATCCTTTTGTTTCAGTAAGTGATCTTTATTTAGCTAATATTTAGTTTCTTTTTTCAACATTTGTAGTTTCTCATTGCAGGATAGGTATAAAGTGTACTTTATTCCTTTTTCAATCTTTCTAATTTAGCCCTTATCGCTCCGAATCCATTTCTTATTTTTCAGTTTTCTTATTATCCTCATCTTCTCCTCCATAGTGAATGAGAGTATTGAATTTTTATTATTTGTTTAGTTTTCTCTTGTGTTGTTAATTGCTTTAATTGCTTAATCTCATTGTTTATTAATGTTTTTCAATATACTTCTCCAATTTTAATTCAGTTGTTCGTTAAATATTAAGCTATATATATATATATATATATATATATATATATATATATATATATATAACAAAGTCCTTTTCACAGCTCGGTGGTTACTACACAAGGCGAAGAATTTGACTGGGAAAGGGGTTATAGTCAACACCAATCTCAGTACTTGGGCAACGATTACAAGAGCTATTAATGGTTTGTTGAAATAAAACCACTTGATGCTAAGGTCGACAAGTTTCGAAATATATTTATTCCATTCTCAAGACCTAACAACTTGCGGCACAAAACCGAAAAGGCACATGTAGTTCACAAAACATGTGACTAGATTTCAAATTTTAAATTTACAAAAGCAGTACAGCGAATGCAGCATATCACACAACAAAAGTAATGCTAGATTTTCCTGTCACCAGGTTACATGTTAAAAATCCACAAATACATTTAAAATTAATTAATTACTACAATTTTTATTAGTTTTAAGCCAAAACTAATAAAAATTGTAGTAATTAATTAATTTTAAATGTATTTGTGGATTTTTAACATGTAACCTGGTGACAGGAAAATCTAGCATTACTTTTGTTGTGTGATATGCTGCATTCGCTGTACTGCTTTTGTAAATTTAAAATTTGAAATCTAGTCACATGTTTTGTGAACTACATGTGCCTTTTCGGTTTTGTGCCGCAAGTTGTTAGGTCTTGAGAATGGAATAAATATATTTCGAAACTTGTCGACCTTAGCATCAAGTGGTTTTATTTCAACAAACCATTAATAGCTCTTGTAATCGTTGCCCAAGTACTGAGATTGGTGTTGACTATAACCCCTTTCCCAGTCAAATTCTTCGCCTTATATATATATATATATATATACAGGGTGTTATTTAAGTACGTGGCCAAACTTCAAGAGGTAGTTCTCTGAGTGATTCTAAGACGAAAAGTTTATATAAACATAGGTCCGGTAATGCTTCGTTTTCAAGATACAGGGTGTCAAACTTTTTTTAAAAAATCATTTTTTCGTAAAAATTTTAATAATCCTTTAGCCAATTTTGTTGAAATTTGTCAGTGTTATTTATGGTAGAAAGGGGCTAATTTAGCCTTAACTAGATTAAAATTATTAAGTTCAGTGGCGTCCCGGGGGGCACCTTAACCAATATTTTTGACAAAAAAATGTGCGCCACTGACTTCTTTAGAACTTTTATATTCTTTTTCGCATTAAGTAGCTAAAAATACAACTTTTTTGTCTCTTTATTTTTTTTCGTATCTTGCTCCGGTTTTGAGAAAAAAAATAAAAATCACTTTATAGCATGTCCCTGGGACAACATAATAAAAAACTAAAACTACCAAACTATTAAAAACTGGGGTGTACCTTTAATTTTTTTTCCATATCAATAGTCTATTTAGTCTTAGAAATTGTTATAACAATTAATGCTAGCTAAAAAATATTTTTTGTGTTTTATTAATTATTAAAAAATGTTTTTTTGCTGTCCGTGGACATGCAATAGTTATTTTTATTTTTTTTTCTCGAAAACGGAGCAAGATACAAAAAAATAAAGAGACAAAAAAGTTGTATTTTTAGTTGCTTAATGCGAAAAAAAAATATAAAAGTTCTAAAGAAGTCAGTGGCGCACATTTTTTTGTCAAAAATATTGGTTAAGGTGCCCCCCGGGACGCCACTGAACTTAATAATTTTAATCTAGTTAGGGCTAAATTAGCCCCTTTCTACCATAAATAACACTGACAAATTTCAACAAAATCGGCTGAAGGATTATTAAAATTTTTACGAAAATATGATATTTTAAAAAAAGTTTGACACCCTGTATCTTGAAAACGAAGCATTACCGGACCTATGTTTATATACACTTTTCGTCTTAGAATCACTGAAAGAATTACCTCTTGAAGTTTGGCCACGTACTTAAATAACACCCTGTATATGTATATATACTGGCTGTTTCCTAAAAAACGCCGCAACCCATAACTTCGTTGTTTTAAATTTTAGACCCAATAAACTATATATATTCTTAAATGGCAAGACAAGAGCTACCTTTTAACATCGCTCGTTCGTAAATATATTTCAACAGTTGTGAGCAACGAGGTTCAACTTTTTTATTTTAAATGGAATACCCTGTATATTTTTACATATTTGGATTCAGGATGAAATTCTGCATGCAGTATTATGCTTCATTTGTTTTTTTGAATACTTAGAAATGTTTAAAATATTTTTTTAATATTGCATGTAGACAGTCGTACAGTACCATAAAATTTTCAAGTGTGCCGTGTAAAACAATCAGAATGTTGAAATATTTTATCTAACACGTCCAGAAAACGAAGAAATTCTGAGGCAGAGGAATATCAATGCTTGTCGCAAAATACCTCCCAATTTGATATTGAATGCGACCAATGGAGTAACTAGAAGATGTCAGTTGTGTGTTCAACAAGGTGGCGGTCAGTTTGAGCAATACTTGTAGATACGGTTTGTAGTTTTGTTTAAATTTGTTTCCAATAAAATATTTCAACATTCTGATTGGTTTCCACGGCACACTTGAAAATTTTACGGTACTGCACGACTGCCTACATGCAATATTAAAAAATTATTTTAAACATTTCTAAGTGTCCAAAAAACAAATGAAGCATACTACTGCATGCAGAATGTCATCCTAAATCCAAATATGTAAAAATATACAGTGTGTTCCATTTAAAATATAAAAGTTGAACATCGTTGCTCAAAACAGTTGAAAGATATTTACGAACGGGCGAGGTCAAAAGGTAGCTCTTGTTTTGCCATTTAAGAATATATATAGTTTGTTGGGCCTAAAATTTAAAACAACGGAGTTATGGGTTGCGGCGTTTTTTAGGAAACAGCCATACAGTGTGTTTCACTTTTCATGGGGACGGTCATGTATCACAGAAAGTACCTAACCAATTTTGTTCAAATTTGCAAGGAATGTATATACCCTTAGTGCCACCCAGGACACAAGGACACATAAGAATGGGTCCATAGGCGTCCGTCTTAGGACAAAAAAGGAGCTATTTTTTCACAAAGTAATATTAGCGATTTTTTCCGGCCAAAATTTTTAACATAATCTTAATCCGCGCCTTTGAAAACCCTCGGGGCCAAATTTTCATGCAAAAATTCCTATGCGTTAGAAAAATATTAAAACGCAAACTTGAAAAATGCTGTTCATTTATTTCGTCATTTTTCGAATAATAGCTGAGTTTTAAACATAACTTTAACTGTTTTCGTTTTTCTAAAGTGTGGCTATAGCAAACACAAAGTTTTTTCATTGTTGTTAAATAATTTACTTGGAATTAGAATAAGAAATGTTATACACTTTATTCCCTTTTCTTATTGTAATTCCAAGCAAATTATTTAACAAAAGCGATAAAACTATAGTTTAGCGATAATCACACTTTAGAAAAACGAAAACAGTTAAAGTAATGTTTAAAACTCAGCTATTATTCGAAAAATGACGAAATAAATGAACAGTATTTTTCAAGTTTGCGTTTTAATATCTTTCTAACGCATACGAATTTTTGCATGAAAATTTGGCCACAAAGGTTTTCAAAGGCGCGGATTAAGATGTTAAGATGTTATGTTAAAAAATTTGGCCGGAAAAAATCGCTAATATTACTTTGTGAAAAAGTAGCCCCATTTTTTCGTCCTAAGACGGACACCTATGGACCCATTCTTATGTGTCCTTGTTGTAATGTAGCATGCTGTGAGAATGCTTAATTATTTTCAATTAATATCCAGATATCTAAAGGGTATCATGGGATAACACGTGTAAGTGAATAGCTGGTGGCAGTAAATATTATCAACCAGAGGGTTGTTTATTGCAACTGAAAAAGTTTCTATATTTTGAGTAATCTCAGTCTAATTAGTCACGTTAAAGGTCTAATATCCCTTTAATTGTGAGAATAATATTGTCTGACCAAGGAGTCACAATTATTATTCGCATAGCGATTTGGAGATTAATAGAAACCATTTCAAGTGGTCATTGGTGTTTAAGTCATCAGTTAGTGCGAGTGTTTGTGTTTGTGGCATGCTGCACTACCGTTTAACAAAATATTAAACGGTCACGACAGCTACAACGAGTTTTTATGAGTCTTCGACATCTTAAAGGAGATATAGAAACACACTTCAGGTACGAGTTCATCTTTGAAAAGGTTAGTGTATTTTAATAACAGTTTGCTACGGCAAAATTAGAATAAAACATTGTATTTTAGATTTAGAAAACATTTAGAATATTAAGTTTTCCAAATTTGAATTGATTTGAGTACTCGACGTTTTCGGCTTTTATATTTAGAAATTGAATTATTTTTGGTCTAGCTATATTTAAGAAAGTTTAAGCTCACATTTTTGGAACAAGTAATTTAATTAAATATTTTGACAACCTTTAGTTTGATTATTAAATGTAATGTCAAGCCAAACATATTAATACACTATAACTGAATTAGAAGGTTCAATTTCAAGTACTAGATAGTGTGATTTAAAAAGCAAGTCAAATTGATAATAATTTGATAATTCAAAATACAATTCTAAAGATATAATTTATATTAACAATAACTCATTCAGCTGAGAAGAAAATAGAGTTCTTAATTGCTAAGTAAGCTGGCTAGCCGAGGTACATTTAAAAAGATTTAAATGACATAATATCAATGTCATATATTTATTGATGAGATATGTCAATTTAGAATTCATTTGAAAGTAACAAGGTAAGTGCGAAATATATTATTATTGATACTACTTCTGTTAAATAAGCAAATAGGATAGATATCTTAATTTAATTATTATACATAAAGACCCGGAAGAGGGGTGGTGTAATATTGTGTCCTGGGTAGCACTAAGGGTATATACATTCCTTGCAAATTTGAACACTTGGGCACTTTCTGTGATACATGACCGTCCCCATAAAAAGTAAAACATACTGTATATATAATGATGGTGTTCGTGAAAGAAGCAGCGAAAAAGGGCCACTCAACATCACAATATTTGATATTGTCATCTTTGGGGGAGACACCAATACACCAATGTTTGATGGAAAAATTCAGTTATTGCCAGTTTAAAATTAGTATTTCGTGTTGTTCTATTAATCATAATATCTGTATATATAGTATGATCAAAAATTATTTTCATCTAGTATGGCTCTGGAATAGTTTTTAAGTTATTAATGCAACTATAAAACACCTAAAAATCAAATGTCAAGTTTGACAATTAAGTGTAAACGTAGTTGCATTCATAAATTAAGAACTATTCCATAGTCATACTAGATGAAAATAATTTTTGATCATACTTTATATATACCGGGTGTCCGCTCTCAAACTCGAATATACGAATCTAATATTGCATTGAACATTTAGGCTGACTCCTGGTCGCCAATTCAACTTACAGGAAAGGTAGTGGTATCAATAGAAAGATTAAATTATTGTACATCAAATGATACTAATAATAATAATATTTACCGATATAGTATAGCAATAATGGCAAAATACCTAAAAATAAAATGCACAATATTTATTGTCTATGTTCGACTTTGAGAGTGGACGAGTGGACACCCAGTATATTGAGATAAATTTATATTTTGGATAATTATAGTACCTGGGGTTCATTTTGAATAATATAAAATATGGGTTTTGACTGTGGTGTTAATGAACTATTTGAGAGAATTTGTAATGCTTGAAAAATTAAGTTTATGAACAATTTAGAAATAAAATACAGTAGGTAATTTGATTTGGATTAACATTTGACTTTATTAAAAAGGAAGTTTTAGCTATGAGTTGATTATGAATTCTGAATATGAGAAAATACAA
Source organism: Agriotes lineatus (assembly GCA_940337035.1). Lineage (NCBI taxonomy): Eukaryota > Metazoa > Arthropoda > Insecta > Coleoptera > Elateridae > Agriotes > Agriotes lineatus. The sequence goes on along the minus strand of CALNHX010001185.1, from coordinate 70,847 downwards.
AGAGTTATCGGTTTTACTTAGAAGATATAATTTATTAATAATACCGGGTGGCCATAAATATCTGAGATCTCGGTAGCCATGGAATTAGCTACTTATAAATGTTGGTTAGCATTATATTTCAATTACAATAAGTATTGGTACCTATATAATGTAATAAAATGCAATAAGAGCAGGGGAATGTGCCCTGGATTCTGCAGTTTAGGTACGACTCTATTATAAAAATCTCCTGTTCTAACTCCATTACTTATTGCAATCTGAAATAATTTTTGACAGATAGAAATTTTAGTTGTGATGACATTAATGACATTTAGTTTATAGTACAGTAAAATTGTCGGAAAATACCCCGTCACCTTAAAAAAATTGGCCGCGGCGATTCCTCTTGCCCAGTGGTGTAGGGTCATTAGACAGGTGTAAAACCAAAAAGGCGTCACCCCACCCCTTGCCAAACAGCCGCCATCTTGATAACAATTGAATTTGTGTTTTCTCGCGATCCATTGGTCCCACAGAAAAAGTTATTGAACAAAAAATGTTGGAAATAAAATTCTACACATTTTTTATCCATGCCGCGATACCGAGAAGTTGGTATTTCAAACGGTAGAGGACGACAAAGTTACCAAAAATCTGTTTCCGCCATTCTAGCTCTGTGGGGGTAGTTTTTTCCGAAAATTGCGAATGTGAAAGTTGTAGTGCTTGAAAAAATATGCACGAATCCCTTTTAATAATGGGATTGATTTAAATAGTCTCTGAGTGACAGCCCTTCAAAGTATGCGCAGCGTGGGAAATGTACGATACAGTCCGGTGCAGCGAAGTAACCATTTCTCTTTTGCGAGATAAAATCGTCACGTCACTCAAGTAGTTTCAATGTGAATAGGTTTTCACAACCTACGGAAATTCTACACATTTTTGGTTATTGCCGCGATACCGAGAAATTGGTATAGGTAAAAGAAACAAAAATGATGGGAAAGGAGTATATGAGCCCAGAATGATATCATTTGGCTCAGATCCGTAAAGTTCTTAAATTTGCTGGTGTAATATTTATTACATACCTAATATGATAATTGCAATTGTTTGTAAATTTTGCCACAGGAATGACCAAAATTCAACAAATTGACAATTGCTTTACCACGTGCCATTTCTGCAAAAATAATAGAGACACCCGACTGTCTATATGTTATTAAACAACAAACAGCTTGTTTCACTTCAACTAAAACATGCTACGGTGAACTAAATTATATTTTGATAGTTTGATCCAAATGAAATGAATCGGTAATTTATTTTATTCAATTTTGACAGTTTAAAGTGACATTATTAACCCCATAACCTTCATAAACAGTCTATGATTCACAAGTGAAATAAAAGTGTTTTAATTCACTAGAGAATTAAAAAAGTTTAATTCACTAGAAAATTAAAAAAGTTTTAATGAAGAACAACATATTTTTATTATCTACAAATATTTACATTCAATTATTCTTTCTCTTTGTAGTGTGTAATATATAATTACTAAAATTTAGATCAAATCGACGATGAATGGCCAAATTTATATCTTAGTTTGAATGTTTTTTAAATTTTTTGTTCCAAATTTCGTCAAAATTGAATAAAAACATATATACGCCACTTGAATTAAACATTAATTAACTTAAAGAGTATGATCTCACTCGCACTACGCGCTCGTGAGCTCAACATCTTTTCGTAAATAAACATATATTTAATTCACTTGGTGTATAATATTTATTAAAGTTAATGTTTTCCGACTACTTTTTGTAATTTGTTAGTGTTAAAGCTGTTATAATACTGCTAAAAACGACTACAATTACGATGTAAGAATATTGACCAAGAAGATTTTCTTTTGTGGGTACAAAATAAAGATACCGGAAAAATCTTAACTGTGCCAAATGATTTGATTCTGGGGTCGTATATTGAAAGTAATTTCTTTTTGCATAAACCCTAAGATATATTGTAGTCTACTCAGACACGTTTTCTTTTTTTGGAGCTGTTTCTTCGTCTTGGTTCGGAGCCTCGGACACAACCGAGTCATTATCGACCATGATAGAAATGTTGCTAAAACTTTTATTGAAAAAAGAGCTCACAAATTGTTATAAACGCAATGTGAAAAATTCTTGGAAAAAATCCGTGAATACGATTGTGAGTGCTGTTTCGTGATTGTATTCTGATTAAAAATGGATAATAGTACGAGCGATAATGGTTTTCTTTATGTTAACCAAATGGCAGACATGGCATCTCGTTAGTTATAATAAACTGCTCAATTACAGATCTAAAGAGTAGCTTCAGAACGTGACCACCGAAGTTCTGTAGATGGCGCCAAGTGGAATTATAGCTCACCCAGAATGTGTAGTTCAAAACGTGACCACCGAAGTTCTGTAGATGGCGCCAAGTGAACGAGCCGCCACCGTGCTAAAATGCTTGGAAATTTTGTTTGCAAAGTGGAAAATCGCCACCTTTCGCCAAAACCAAATAGCGAATGAAGGTGCTCGGCACTTTAGCAACAACTTTGCCCCCTTTCACAATTTCGATATCTGTAGCCGTTCGAAAGTTACAGGCGATCCAGACAGACAGACAGACGGACGGACGGACGGACAAAGCGTTCGCATAAGTACGCTGAAGCTACTAATAAGTGAGGGATATAAATAATTTACATCTCTCCACTTCTCCGCGCTGCGCGGATTTTGAAGGGCTGTCACTCGGAGACTATTTAAATCAATCACATTATTAAAAGAGATTCGTGTATCTTTTTTCAAGCACTACAACTTTCACATTCGCAATTTTCGGAAAAAATCACCCCTACAACGCTAGAATGGCGGAAACAGATTTTTGTTAACTTTGTCGCCCTCTACCGTTTTAAATATCAATTTCTCGGTATCACGGCAAGGATCAAAAATGTGTAGAATTTTATTTCCAATATATTTTGTTCAATAACTTTTTCTGTGCAACCAATGGATCGCGAGGAAAAACAAATTCAATTGTTATCAAGATGGCGGCTCTTTGGCAAGGGGTGGGGTGACGCCTTTTTGGTTTTACACTTGTCTAATGACCCTAAACCACTGGGCAAGAGGAATCGCCGCGGCCAATTTTTTTAAGGTAAAACGACAATTTTACTGTACTATTAGTTGAATTCATCACTTTAATAAAGCGGTGTTGATTCCAAATGTAATGTGATATCAGATATTTATGGCCACCCGGTATTTTGGAATAAGAGGTTAAGAACAAAGTAAGAAGATTCCAAATGAGAAGTCAAGCTAATATAATATCTAAAAAGTCATTAACGGTAGTAGAATAAATTAGGGTTTAATTTTAAAATCTAGAATGTAACAGATAGAAAATTTTGTAAAATAGGAGGTAACTATAGTGAGAGGTAACTAGAATTCAAGAACGAAAACAATGTAAAAATGTTAGACATATTTTAGATAAAAATTAAAATAAACCCTATGCTTACAAGTTTACTCCATTATTGAAATTAGAAAAAGGTTATGTAATGTGTAAATGTACAGACACAGTGGGGCAAAAAAATACGGTAAAAATTGGAAATATTCATATTTTCAATAATAATTAACGCATTAAATATTTCTTTGAAAAACAAGATGTTTACACTTTGTAGATTGCAAAACTTATTAATTGCATTTTTGTTTTTTTACTGTTATATTAATTATTTAAAAATATCAATAACTTCCGAAGATATATGAGAGTACAAAACTTGTACCGTTTTTTTTGTCCACTGTGTATAATGACGGGGCTAAAGGCAAGAATTTTTGGTCATCAATGTAATTTGTAATCTTGAAGTTGCTGGTAGACACCGTTGGAGTGACTGCAATTGGACAAAGTTGGAAGTACATGTCATAGAATTGTGGAGGCCCTTCGTCGACGTACACAGTAGGAGCTGGTATGCAGTAGTCACTGAGAGCTGTTTTGGAGTTGGTATCCTGGTGCCAGTTGTTGGATATCATTGTGAGGCCTAGTTGCTGTTCAAGGTCTATACAGAGGACTTGTGAAGGGGCCATGTTTAACTGCAGGATGTTTGGAGCATCGAAGTGACCCAGTTAAGTGGTGTTAAACAGGTATCTGTCTATAATAAGAAATAGGTTAAATTATGAGCATATAAACAACTAAAATAAAGAATAGCTGGAAAAACACTAATGGATAGAGAAAGAAGTGAGAACATCAGACAATTATGTAGGATAGATAACATCAATGACTGGGTATTAGATAGAAAGAAAAAATGGAATGAGCACATTGATCGCAAGACGGAAGAACGAATTGTGAAAATAACAAGGGATAAATCACCATCAGGACGAAGGAGCATCGGAAGACCTCGAAAACGATGAAGTGGCAACCTTCCAAACGACTAAATGGAGGCAAAGATGCGAAGAAAAACAAGCAATCATGCCTAAATACAGAAGGAAGAAGAAGAAGAAAATAAAGAATATTATTTACCTACGTAAGATGACATCCGTAATGGTTTGTTTGTAAAAATATTTGTCAATTTAACTGTAAGGGTATCATATCAGCTTGTTTGTCAGTTTGGCATTTGAATGAAGTTGACAGGGAGAATTAATTTAAATAATATTTTTTTATCTAAAGATCAATTGATAAAAAACAAAGAGAAAGTAAGTATTATAAAACTATATTTTTAAACCGATAGAAGTAACTACAAAATGTAGCTACTAATCATGATTATATTTGTAATTATTGTTTAGGCTTTGTTTACAGACGGTGCTATTGTTGTATATGTTATATATGGTTATCCATAGCAATGTATAGTGGTTGTTGATAAATAAATATATGCGAACGAGGTCGTTTTCACTCCTGCTTCATATAATCAGAAGTAATACTATAAGTACTTCGATATTATCGGGTTATATGTCGATAACTTGTTGCACAATAATAAAAGAGTGTCAGTTTGACAGGTTAAATAATCCGACCGCGTCTGACGTTTGACAATTTGACTGCCAGACTTCTCAAGGAAGAACTCCGACTAAGTGAAGCAGATGATGTATCTACTGCTTTTGCTGCAGTTAAAACTCAGAAGACAGCTCAGTCGCAAGCTAAGAAAAATAATTTTAGAAGTAAGAAAAATGTAGTGTGCTTTTATTGCTCAAAAAGAGGTCACTTCAAGTCCGAATGCAGATCACGACTAAGAAACCAAGGTCAAGGAGGTAGTAGTAACTATTATGATAAAAATCAAGCTTTAAGTGCAGAAATTAAAAATATTAATGCTGATGGTTGTGAAGATATTTGGTTAGCTGATAGTGCAGCGTCAAAGCATATGACTTCGCACAAAGAATGGTTTACTGATATTGAACCTCTACTATCTTCAATAGTAATTCAGATAGGTGACAATTCTTTTATACAAGCAGAAAGAATCAGAAAGGTTCAAATTATTGCATCAGTAAATGGCAGAAGAGTACCACGTACCTACTCTGGTAAATACGTTGTATGTTCCTAAGTTAAAGAAAAATCTATTTTCAGTGGGAGCAGTGACAAACAGAAATTGCGAAGTTATGTTTTGCAAAAATACAATAGAAGTTAGAAACTCTCATGGCTTAGTAGTTTCAGGTATAAAACTAGCAAACCAATGTTATAAAATGCACTTTTAAATGCCTCATATTCAACAAGGAAATGCAGCAGAGGTAAATCAAGTTTTATTATGGCACGAGAGGTTAGGTCACGTTAATTTTCAAACTTTGAAACAAATGTCAGATAAAGGATATCTACCTGGAGTAAATATTAAGGAGACAGACAGTTTTTTCTGTCAAAGTTGTCAGTTTGGCAAGCAGCACAGAAAACCCTTTAAAACTAACCTTCAATTACGTGCTCAAAAACCAGGCGAATATATACATTCAGATGTATGTGGCAAAATATCAAATACATCAACTGGTGGAGCAAATTACTTTATTTTATTTAAAGATGATTGTACGTCATATCGCTTTGTTTATTTTGTCAAACACAAAAGCGATGTTTTCTCAAAGTTTTTGGAATTTGAAAGAATGGTAGAAAGGCAGACTGATAACAAAATCAAAATATTTCGAAATGACAATGGAAAAGAATATGTAAATCAACAATTTGCTGATTATTTCAAGAAAAGGGATATAATGCACGAAACAAGCGCACCATACACAGCAGAACAAAATGAAAGAGCGGAAAGAGATCTTAGGTCGATCGTCGAGAGTGCAAGAGCTATGTTAACACCCAGTGGTTTGCCGATTGGTCTATGGGCAGAAGCTGTTAATATGGCAGTGTACCTACTTAACAGAAGACCGTGTAAGCCAGATGATTCTAAAACACATTATGAAAAATGGACAAATAAGCAACTAACACTCAGACATTTAAAAAAATTTTGAGCAGAAGCTTATGCACATATTCCCAAACAGTTCAGAAGCAAGTTTGAAAGAAAATCTAAGAAGCTAATACTTGTTGGTTATGACAACAATAGTTCAAACTACAGGTTATTTGATTTGAACACAGGAAGAATAACCATTTCGCGAGATGTAACTTTTAACGAAGATACACTTGAAAGAATGTACAATGGTAACACAAATTATGCTAACTTTGAAATTGAAAATTTATCTGAACAAAAACAAGAGATAGCCGAAAATGTTTTTAAAAATATTGCAGGGGTTAATGAAGTCCCAAATAATAATGCTGATGAAGTATTATCAAACACTGAAGAGGAACGGGAAAATCCAGAGGAATATTTATGTCGCCTCAGGAATCGAGAAACCATAAAGCCACCACTTCGTTTTGGAGATGATACTTGTGATATGGGATGCTCGACAGTGATAATTGATGAACCACAGACGTATGAAGAAGCTATAACAAGTGACAAGAAAAATGAATGGCAACAAGCTATGCAACAAGAAATTAATTCGTTAAAGAAAAATGGAACATGGAAGCTTGTAAAGTTACCACAGAATCGAGAAGCAATAGAATGTAAATGGGTATATAAAGTTAAACGTAAACCTGATGGAACAATTGACAAATACAAAGCCAGATTATGTGCAAAAGGATATTCTCAAAAAGCTGGTATTGACTATAAAGACACTTTTTCACCTGTGGTTAGGTATGATTCTGTAAGATTATTATTAGCAATGACAGCTGTCAAGGAATTAGAAATTAGACAGTTTGATGTGAAAACTGCTTTCCTCAATGGCGATTTGCATGAAGAAATCTACATGAAACAGCCGGAAGGATTTGCTGAGGATGATTCAACTTTGGTATGCAAATTACAAAAGAGTCTTTATGGCCTAAAACAGTCACCAAGATGTTGGAACCAAAAATTCATTGAATTTATGTCCACGCGATCCAACTCTGTATCCCGAATCCGGGGCAAGTTGATCATTGTACCGCCAGATGCCAGCGCATATAGCACCAGCCTCGACACCGCAAGGTAAATGAGGTCACTGATAATACAATACAATACAATACAATATAATTTTAAGCAACTAGAAGCTGATAAGTGTGTATTTTATGGCAAATTTGAAGGGGAAGAAGTTTTTCTTGCGCTTTACGTTGATGACGGACTGATTATAAGTAAATCTGATTTAATTATTCAGACCATATTGAACGATATGGGTGCCAGGTTTGAAATTACCATTTGTAACCCAGAATATTATGAAGGAATCGAAATTAAACGGAACAAAGACCAGAATAGGATCTTTTTAAACCAAGAGAGCTATATTACCAGACTTCTGAAGAAATTTAACATGCAAGATTGCAACCCAACTGCTGTTCCTGCAGATCCAAACGTAGTGCTACAAGTTTCAAAAAAATCATACTGGTAATGAAATTCACAATGTACCCTATAGAGAAGCAGTAGGAAGCTTAATGTTTTTAGCAACTGTAACAAGACCAGATATCATGTACGCAGTGAGTCAAGTTAGTAGATATTTAAACAATTCAAATAAAGAACATTGGACTGCTGTAAAAAGAATATTTCGTTATTTGAAAGGAACCAAAGATTTCGGTCTATGCTACAGTGGGAAGGAACTTAATGTGACTGCATATTCTGATGCTGATTTTGCCGGAGACCAAGATACTAGAAAATCAACAACTGGATATGTGACTGTTGCAGCTGAAGCACCTGTTAGTTGGTCTTCACATAGGCAAAAGTGTGTTTCACGTTCAACTACAGAATCAGAATATATAGCTGCATCTGACGCTACCCAAGAAGTAGTTTGGTTAAGAAGATTTCTACAAGAACTTGGTATAAGTTTAAATGGACCCACAAAATTGTTTGTCGATAACAAAAGTGCTATTCGACTAGTTAAAAATGAAGAACACCATAAGCGGACAAAACATATAGATATTAAATGTCACTTTTATACTCCAGCATGTAGAAGAAGGTTCAGTGTCAGTCATCTATGTTAATTCGGAAGCACAGTTGGCTGATGTGTTTACCAAGGCTCTACCACGACTGAAGTTTATAGAAAACAGATATTTACTTTCAGTTACTTTGCACCTGCAAACAAAGAGTGGGAGTATTGTTTAGGCTTTGTTTACAGACGGTGCTATTGTTGTATATGTTATATATGGTTATCCATAGCAATGTATAGTGGTTGTTGAGGGAAGTGGATGGTTCTGGAACCTCCCCCCACCACTTGGCCTTGAGTTCAAGGCCAAGGCCACATGCAAGGCGAGGCCACGTTCAAAGCGAGGTCACGTTCAATCCCAAGGTCACATGCAAGGCGGGTAACGTGCAAGCCCAAATTCACGTTCGAAGCGAGGCCATCAACAGTAACCTTGAAGACTGGGTATAACATGAGGTGTAGTTTTGTGTTCAGTAGTATATCGTGTGCTATACTAGCAAAAAACAATGGATCAAGTACAAAAGGTTGGTGAAACTGTGAAGGGGCGAGTATCGCAGAAAAAAGTGAAACTGTTATATCCAGTATTGTTAAACGCAACAAGTTATCCGTTGAATAAGTCAAGAAATAAATCTGTGAGTTTGAGTTTGACCTGTTTTGGATCGTTTGTGCCGGGAGTGCTAATTAGTGGGATTAACAACAATTTTATACTGCTAGACGAAGGAGAGTGGCAAGTTTTTCTTAAAAATGAAGATGTGATAAACAGACATTTTAACTATGAAGATGGAGATTTAAAACCGGTAGATATAAGTCCAGGCAAACGAATATATTTCCAAAAAATCGGAAATAAGAAAGTGATTGTGCTGCAGAAACTTAAGCGATCCCAAGTGTATCTCGGTATGCAATCAGTAGCAGAATTGTGGGGGTTGCTACCGCTGCTGAATTTTAAAGCTGAACTACTGAAGAGTCAGATGTTTGAACAATTTTACAGTAGTGTAATAGACGCGGTTTGGAATTTACCCGGCAACTTTAAAAAAAGCATTGAGGATGCGTTACCGCCAATAAAATCGGAAAATGTATACTGCATGCATGAAATGCTAAAGTATGCTTTGGACGTCATTAGATATGATATTGTGTTTAAACAATACGCCCAACAACAGCAAACGTTGGAACAATAAGTGTTTATCATGTAGTTATAACGATGTAATAAAAAATTAAAAATTTTAAAACGTTTATTATACAAATAACTTACTGACTAACTTAGAAACTAACCTAACCTAACAACTTAAAATCTACTCCTCAACGTCTCTTTCGTACCCTGAATTGGTTTTACCACCACTGTCACCGTTTTCCATTCCTTCACCACCACTGTCACCGTTTTCCCCACCCGAAGACCAACCTTGCGTGGAGACGTCGAAAATGCTATCTCCAACAGAAGATATGGTGTCAGATACGTGATCCATACCGTTAATCCTCGGATCATTTGGACTCCATATGAGACTGATGTCATCAGGTATGGACAACCCATCCGATCCGAGACTCGACGGTGTAGACGACCTATCCAACAGCATATCTTCATCAGGCTGGTCAATGCCGGCCGAGTCCGCATTCAACAGCCTCGACCTGATGTTCAGTTCTGGGATGTTGAGGTCTCCGATGTATTCACCATCCGTCGTGCATAGGTGCCCTTCCACGTAGTGGAAGAAGGCACAACGCCCGGACGGATAGATTCGGGTGCGAAGCAAGACGAGTAGAGGATGTAGTAGCTCAGGACTCCACGAGAAATCCCGAAGCCATACCCTCACATCGCCATTGGTAAGGTTTTCTACCTCCCACTCGGGGGCGAAACAGACGTTGTTCGATCGAAAAAACCACACCAACTGCATTTCAACTGTGAAAAGAGAAGTAGCTTATTAAAGATATAACTAAAATTGGCAAGCTTTTACTAAAACAGTTATTAACAATTGAAACAGGGTCGGTCATTCTGCCGGACTCATATTTACAACTGGTAACATACCTGTAATGTAACGTAGAGTTCCTATATGTACTAAGAGTTGAGCCATTGGATCCACAAATCAAGGACCTTGTGATGGAGCACAGATATCTTTCATTTATTTTAGTTGAAAGAAATATACATAAAGTTTAAAATCGGCAAAAATCAGATACTCCATGGTTTGTGGATCCATAACAAGTAACCCTACATGTCCCAACTCTTTTATATACAGGGACTCTAATGTAACGATGATGCGGTTCAATGGTGTGGTTGGACAGTGGTGGAATGATGTGGGCGGCCCCACTATAGCTGTAGAAAGACATGTAATTTCTCAAAAAAGCATTTCTCTCCTACTTACGTAAACGGCCCAAATCATCTCCATTAATTCCAGGTCTCTGTAGAGTTTTATTTTACGCCCCAGAAACCACCTCGACTCTAGCAAGATAGCCTCCGGGACGTAATCGCAGTTGCCTATGGTTGCTACGTCATCCTAAAAATAAATGTATTGTGAACCGGATTTATGAACATATAATTTTCTTACAGTACTATACTTTTCCTTGACGTATTCGATTAAAGCTATCTCTAAAAAAATTATAAAAATTTATTACATCAACTATTAAAATTTACAAAAAAATTACCGAAAGGCGACTGGACTGGGCCGCACTTTACGCTTTCAAGAAACTGATCTGTAAATTTCTTGCATGTATACTGTTTAAAATACAAAAAAAAACAAGCATCTTACCCATTTCTCTGGTCTGATTTTATCTGAAAAATGTTTGAGAATTTAGAATAGCGAAGTAACAGTACAATGCAAAAAAAATTCTAATCAAATATCTTAATAATGATGATACAAGCATTTTAAGATTTTGCTTAGAAACATTAGAAAAAATATTAGAAATGGTGTATATGGAAGTAGGCACAAAAGACGGGGATCAAATATCTTAATAAACAAGGGAGATGTGAGCATTTACATTAGAAAAGTAAAAAAACTTTTTTCAGAACTTTTCTTATTACATTTTTCAAAGACATAGACATATAAAATAAAACATATATACAAACATATCTTACCAATGGAGCAGATTGTTGCAGCTGAGGAAACTGTGATTTTGTCATGCAACAGCGGCTGGTTTATATACAAATCTCTCCTACCTACATCTCGACTTGGAGGGAAGGGTTGACAAATTATGCTGCAAATTTGTAATTTTTTCTAATTACGGCGCTATCTAATCATAGTTTTAAATTAACTGATTTTTTGTAACAGCATTAGCTTTCTCATAAAAAAACACGTTTTTTAATACCCGACACGGCATATTTTGTGCACATTGTAATATGTATTGAAATGATTTATTTTAAATAGCATAATAATTGCATATGGTGAAATTTGCTTTCTGCAGGGTAGGTCACATGTAATTTTTAATTCATATCATTTTTAATAAGTACGCGAAAAGCCAACAATGCATAACTTGTAGTAAAGTTTAATTGACGTGGTGGCATTGTTTAAAACGGTAATAATCAATAAATAATTCATGTACTTTAAAAGTGATATGAATTAAAAATTACATGTGACTACTTAATATTTTTTAAAACAATAGTTAATTCGCTTACTAGTAATAATGCAAACTACAATTTGTTATGAAAAAGTCGTGCAAATCATAATTATAGATTATTGGAAAAAAAACATAGGTAATAATAAAATTGGACGTATTATTTGCAAATGCATTTCTGCTTCGTAAACAAGTGACGTCAATGGAAAAATTTACACTTATGTTAAAAAACATCTTTGACCCAGGCAAATGGTCCTTTTATTTTTTTTGCTTTGACTTTGAGACGACCTGGGCAAATGCAGCAGGATGCAATATTGCATCCGCTTACCAGTTCGTAAACAAGTGACGTCAATGGAAAATTTAAGGACAATTGCGACAATGAGAAGTTTTTCAAAGTAATCAGATATTTGCGAAAATTCACAGAGGGATATAGTTTATCATTGTGAACAACTTTTCTTAATAAAATTTTGCCGTATTATGAACTAACGAGGCAGCACTTTTGAAAATAAAATTCGTTTTAGTGCAATTGCGACAATGAGAAGTTTTTCAAAGTAATCAGATATTTACGAAAATTCACAGAGGGATATAGTTTATCATTGTGAACAACTTTTCTTAATAAAATTTTGCCGTATTATGAACTAACGAGGCAGCACTTTTAAAAATAAAATTCGTTTTAGTGCAATTGCGACAATGAGAAGTTTTTCAAAGTAATCAGATATTTGCGAAAATTCACAGAGGGATATAGTTTATCATTGTGAACAACTTTTCTTAATAAAATTTTGCCGTATTATGAACTAACGAGGCAGCACTTTTGAAAATAAAATTCGGTTTAGCGCAATTGCAAACAATGAGAAGTTTTTCAAAGTAATCAGATATTTGCGAAAATTCATACAGTGGTTTAATTTTACATTCTGAATAACTTTTCTTAATAAAATTTTGCTATATCTTTAAGGAAATTAGCATCGTAATTAAATTAATATTGAAAGTTGAAGTTGGCTTTCGCATTTCGTATAAATGCAGACCTCCAAGCTGCAGCAAACCATTCTGTTACCTGCTTTTGCAATGTCAACTGTGTGCCAATCTTGTAGAGGTGTTCTACTACCCAAAAAGATGTCTAAATACTCGAGGCTTAGCTTGAAGAAAACATCGGAAAAGGGTAAAGTTAAACTTTGCGCCTGCACGGAACCGAGCGTTTCATCCCCCAGTTCCGTACAGACATTGTCGCAAGCCGCCATTACGGTTTTAAGTGACGTATTAATTGCTCCTAATTACGAAATTATTTCTCCAAGTAGTCAAGGTTCGAGCAAAATTTTAAAATCAGCTTTAAAGAAAGGTCAGAAAATTAAAAAAAAACCGGCAAAATTCAATTTTTGGAAATATATAGAGAATATGAATGTGGAGACTGAGAAGAAAACGGGAGAATTTCAGGTTCAAGTGGAAAATGTATCCACATTTGATAGTCGGACAGTTGGTGAACTGTCTACTCCAAAATTCCAAAATATGCCGATGCAATCTGAGTTTCCGCATCTATCACAAACGGAAATGTTTATGGAAGCGTTCGATTTTGACGACATTCCATTGGAAAAGGCGGCTTCCGGCGACGGTGCGGCGAAAGAGTTTACAACCCTTGTAGATGGTTTGGAGATAGACTCCGGCTCAAGTCGACCGACCAGTCGAATTTCGAAGCGGCTAACAATCCAACCTTCGGAAAATGTGGCCGCAGCGCCTTCTGTAATTGTACAGGCGTCTCCGGTTTCGGGTGGTGTAGCTGTTGTAGCCACTGGGAGTGACGTAATCGATACTGTGGTGTCGATTACGTCTACCCCGCAGGAGCAAGACATGGATGACATTTCGCCATCCCAGCGTGCCGAACGTGAATACGTGTCTAATCGGAATGCAATAGATGCTAAAGCTGCTGATCTTCGCAGTGGAGAGCATTATCTAAGGTATATTAGATATTATTTTTTTATCCATATATGTTATTTAACATTGAAGGTGTTTAGAACGTGCTTTTCCCAGTTTAGTAGCTTATATTGTTATTAGCTCCCTAGAAATTCGAGCCGCCAGCCTAGAAGCGACGATGCATGATGAGTACCTAAAAAGCATAGCTGCTTTACCTAAGATCCGCCACGGCCACAGCGCAACTAACATGGACATCTTTAAGAATGCTGCGTTAGCAAGGCTAGAGCTAATCCAAGATCTGTTAGCTGTGGAGAGTGCGATTCGTGCAAGACGTCAGGAGCTCGATAAAAAAGCTAAGTAACGAGTAGATAATCGTTTAACATATCATACACCTCTAACACAAATAACCTTGCCCCTATCCTCTCCAGGGTGTCCAAAGCGAATCCTCCCCGTGGTGACACCTGGGTAATCCGTTCGAGGTTTAATTTGTTAATCAGTGTTTATAAATAAAGGTGTTCATTGCGTTTGTGAATAGTAAGCCTCGAGCTGGGTAGCTAATCGCGCAATTAGTATATTAACCGATTGCGCGAGACTAATTTGCCATTATGTTCAGGTGCACTGCTTGTGGAGAGTCCTTCACCAGAGCTGACAATTTGTTTCGCCATCGAAGAGATAGCTGTCGCCACGAGCTGGGCCACCCATCGACGAGTGGTAAGTGGAAACGTGTTGATTGCTGTTGATTATATCGATTGTGTGTTTCCTACAGGTGACGCTATGGAGGCTTCGGTAGCAGCTGGTGAGGGACCATCGGCGAGTAAACGTCCAAGACCTAATGACTCCAGCGGTGGTGAGTGCGTCTCTATTGTAGTGTTTCATGTTTTCCAACGTTTGGTTTAACAGAACAGCTCCCCAAGACGCAATACTGCTACGTGTGTGATGAAAATGTTCGTCGGACTTGTTTCGTTGGACACCTGAGCAGCAATCGTCACACGAGGCGGTGCGATGTTATCCACCTGGAGAAAGGAGTGGTAGCCCTTCCAAGCGCCTTCAAGTCCCGTGTTGCCAGCTACAGGGTGTCCACGGAAAATTATCATATAAGTGTTGTAGAATATATGACGGAATTGAAAGACAAAATTATAGGTCTAATAGAAGGACAACTGACCAAATTAAACAGTATAAAATTCAATTTCGAACTTTTCGGGTATTTTATTTTGGAGACTCAAGATGTACAAGACGTCAAAAGTTTTAATACGACCAACGAGGTGGTCACTCGCGGTACAGACTTGAACGAATTATATGATAATTTAACGGGGATATTGGACCATAAGGTGTCCGAATTTGAGGAACGCGATTCAGGTGTGTATTACAATTTTAATTTTTGTTAATGTTACTAACCGCAAAATGTTTACAGGGTGGATCTTGAAGCAGCTGCTGTACCTAGAATTAAATATAAATAAATTCAATCCGTTTCGGGCGTCTTCGTATATCCCGCTCCCGGAGCAGATTCAGACCAAGAAAGCGATCGTGAACGTCCAAAACGTCAAGGACGAGCGTTGTTTCGGGTGGGCGGTAACCTCGGCCCTCTGCGAACCAGATGGACCGTCTAATCGAACGAGTTCGTATCCGGATTGCAGCGATTTTTTAAATTTTGAGGACATTAAATTCCCTGTTAGATTGCGCGATATTTCTAAATTTGAAAAAAAATAACCCTCAACTTTCTATAAATGTATACGCGTTGGAAAAAACTTTTCAAAACGATATTACCATATATGAAGTTGTGGGACCTCTGTACTATTCGCCACGTATAAAAAACAGACATATAAATTTACTGCTTCTAACAGACGGCGAAGGTAATAGCCACTACTGTTGGATCGCTGATTTGTCTAGGTTAGTTTCGCGGCAAATAACGGCTAGGGCCAATGCGAAACATTTTTGTAATGGTTGTCTAAATTACTTTCGCACCGATGCCCATCTGGAGAACCATAAGCTTTTTGACTGTAATCATGTATGCACAAAGTTGCCTACGACAGAGCCGATCACGGATAAGTGTGGGGAGGTGAGGCCTCAGAACATCCTTAAATTTGATAATTATCATAAGCAATTGAAAGTGCCATTTTGCATCTATGCAGATTTCGAGACAGTTTTATCACCTGTCGATGGTGGGGACCAGGAGCCGGATCGCGAAAGACCTTATACGATCAAAACGTGCGAGCACAAACCGTATTCTTTCGCGTATTATTTGAAATGTTCTTTCGATGATACTCTATCCAAATTCGAAATTTATAGGGGTGAGGATGCTGTGGACGTGTTTGTTGAACGTCTAGACAGAGACGTTCGCGCGCTATATTTCAACAGTTTGAAGCATGTTGTACCCCTCAAGCCTCTGGCTCCGCAAGAAATTCAAAATTTTAAGGATGCTGCTTCATGTCATATTTGCAATCGTCCTTTTGGAGAGGAGAACGTAAAGGTTCGCGATCACGACCATTTGACCGGAGAATATCGGGGAGCTGCCCATTCTAATTGCAATCTAAATTATAAACTTCCAAATTTTATTCCCGTATTTTTTCACAATTTAAATTACGATTCCCACCTTTTTGTAAAACAGTTAGCTCAAAATAACGAAGAGCTTGATGTCATTCCAGAAAATAAGGAAAAATATATTTCATTTGGCAAACGTCTTTGGGTAGATGAAGTCGTTGTTGACGGAAAACGGAAAAACGTTTATATGCAAATTCGATTTTTAGATAGTTGCCGATTTTTAAGTTCTTCTTTAGCATCGCTGGCCGCCACGTTATCAGATGATCAGTGTGTTGAAATTCATAAGCAATTCGGACATGACATCAAATTCGAACTGATGAGACAGAAAGGTGTGTTTCCCTATTCGTATCTGGATTCATTTACAAAATTAGACTAGCCGGCGTTGCCCACAATCGCCCAGTTTTATGATCATTTAACCGAGACGCATATTACTGAGGTCGATTACGAGCGCGCCGTTAAGGTCTGGAAAACTTTCGAATGTGAAACGTTGGGCGACTATTCCGATGTTTACCTCAAATGTGACGTGTTTATATTGGTAGACGTTTTCGAAAACTTTCGCAATTTTTATTTAAATCAATATAATTTAGATCCGGCGCAGTACTTCACCGCCCCCGGTTTAAGTTGGGACGCCATGTTAAAATATACGAGGGTTGAGTTGGAACTGTTGACGGATATGGATATGTTTCACTTTTTTAGAAAGGGTATTCGTGGGGGAGTTAGTACTTGTGTCGGGCGAAAGGCTATTGCCAACAATAAATTTGCGGGTAACTATGACGCTTCAAAGCCCACTTCTTTTCTTGTTTTTTTAGACGCCACCAACCTTTATGGCCATAGTATGAGACAGTTTCTACCGCAAGGTGGTTTTGTTTGGTTGACTGACGAGGAAATTGATAGTTTTGACGTATTTCAAATTTTGGACGACTCAGATACTGGGTACGTGTTGGAAGTTGACTTGCGGTACCCTGAAAATTTACATGACGATCACAATGACTTCCCCTTTTGCCCCGAGCTATTGGTGCCTCCACAGGGAAAATTTAAAAATGCAAAATTAATTCCAAATTTGTATGACAAACACAATTATATTATTCACTACAGGAATTTGAGGCAATGTTTAGAGGCCGGCTTGATTTTGGTTAAAACGCATAAAATACTTAAGTTTAGACAATCTCCATATCTCAGATCCTACATCGATTTAAACACAAATTTACGTAACCAGTCTGACAATTTAACCGAAATTCATTCAAACTAGCTAACAATAGCGTCTTTGGTAAAACCATGGAAAACGTGGACAAAAGGGTTGTTGTAAAGTTAATTAGTCATTGGGAGAAAATTGGTAATAGAATGGGGGCAGAAGCTTTGATATCGAAACCTAACTTTAAAGATAGAATTCGGTTTGGGGAAAATTTAATAGCAGTGGAAATGAACAGAACGTCGGTTTTATATAACAAACCCATTTATGTTGGTTTCTCAGTTTTAGATCTTTCGAAAACGGTAATGTACGATTTTTATTACAAATTTTTGAAGCATACATACGGCCGTAATGTGTCTCTACTGTATTCGGACACTGACTCATTCATCCTGGAAATTTTTACTGAAAATTTTTACGCGGACATGCAAGAGCACCTTGATCTCTTTGATACATCAAATTACAAGAATGGTTTGCACGGAATTTCGAGAACCGAGTCTGTTGTTGGCAAATTTAAGGATAAGTACGCTGGGGTGGCTGTGTGTAGCTATTACGGGGTCGGTGCAAAAACATACTGTGTAAACGCTGTTGGTAAGGAAGCCAAAAAGGCGAAGGGAGTTAGAAAGAGTGCTGTTCGGAATCACCTCACCACCGAAATTTATAAATCTGTAGCCGAAAACAAGAGGGAAGTTGTATTTTGTCAGATGTATGTGTTTCGTTCCCATTTACACACTATGTACACCGAATTAATGAATAAGGTTGCGCTTTCTTCGCGAGATGATAAACGCTTCCTTATTCCTAATACTACCAAAACCTTAGCGTGGGGTCACCGTGATATAGATGTTTACAGTCGTCTAGACAACTTGCTGCGCATTGCCGAAACGATGACGTAGCAATATGTTCGCGGAACAGTATTCGTTATTACTTAACAGCAGAGGTCCTACACGGCAGGAGCTTTCTTGTACTTTGTAGGTTTAGTTATTGTATATAGCAATTATAGTATAGGTTAAGAACACTAGCTTGTATGATATAGGTAGTAAGTTAAATTTTACGAAAAATCTGATTGTTTGGGTCCGCATTACCAAGTATATTTGTTATTTAACACTGTAGTCACTCATGTTTAGCATTTACAATAATAAATTACTGTAAAACATAAAAAGTTTTTATTTAAAGAAAATAAATGGTAGTAAAACAAAAAAAAGTGTTTTATTGAAAGAGTTCTATAGAATCATAATAAGTTATACAACATTGTTTTTGGATATCCAGGAATTGTGACGATTATCGAATCCCAACCACTTTACGTAAAGCTGATTACCCTTCTTCTTCAACACCTTTTCTACCAGGTATACGTCCGAGTGTTTGGTTTTCTGTAATTCGTGCTCGTAAAATCCACCTTTGATTTCTTGCCCTTCCTGATCGGTGAGTCTGTAGGTGGTAGGATTTGTAAGTCGCACTGTGGCTATTTTGAATATTTCGTTGCTCCAGCTGGGTGTGTAGCCCTTGCTAAATATCGAACGATATTTACTAATGCGTACAGAATCTCCTTTATGAAACTTTTGAGGTGTCGGATCTACAGTTTTTGTGTGGCTGTACACGGTGTGTAACAGACGTTTGGCATTTTTAAGATTAACTTCAGCCGGCTTCATACCTGTTGTGCTATGCCTGGTTGTATTATATTTGCTTAAAAGTTGGGGCAGAATGTCCAACCATTTGTAGGACCCTTGCAAACTAAACTGCTTCCACATCATGTTCTTAAGGGTGCGGTTACATCTTTCTATGATGCTGCTTTTCATAGTTGAATACGTGCTGTAATGATTTATCTTGTAACGTTGCATCAATGCTTGAAAATCGCTGTTATAAAATTCTTTTCCCAAATCGGTTTGTACGTTTTTTGGAGATACCTTTATTAGCAAGAACTTTTCGCATAGCTGCCGCTACATCTTTTCCCGTTTTCCGTTTTACCGGGAGAGCCCACAAGTATTTAGAAAACGCATTAATAACAGCTAAAATGTATCGATAACCTTTATTGCTTCGTGCATATGGTTGCATCTCCACCAAATCCGCTTGTAGTAAATCATGCAATCCTTTGAGAATCACCCGTCGTCTCTTGAAATTTCTTCGCGCTGGTTTGTGAAGTTCTGCAACTAGATCCTCCTTAGGACTCATTGCCGAATGTTGCTGTATCGACTGCTATGGGACATTTAAGCAGCAGTTGCACGTATAACTTAGTGTTTATGGATTCGAATTTCAGTTTATCTCCTCGCCGCAATGTCTTACCGACAAGCGTGTCGTGTTTGATGCCGTTGATGTGTGATACTACCAAAGGTCCGTTGACTTGAACACTTATGATCTCACCGATCGTTAACGGAAAAATGTACTCATTATTACCGAAAATTTTGGAATATCCGCTTTCATCATAACCACGCTCCACTAGCAGCAGTGGTACCTCTATATGGAGTCGGTTTACATTTTCAACTTTCATAAAGATATGTTTGCGATGAGAGCCGTAGCGCGCGCTATGGTAGTGGCGTCCAAATTTGTCTATGGGAATTACTCTATCGTCTAACACCTTCTGATCGTAATTCAATAGGTCCTCTGCTTTTTGTACTCGTCTTAGTGAATTATTTTTGCATTTCGTAGAGCTTGGGTGATGCTTACGATTTCGTTGGAATGGTCGGTGTGCTCCGCTACCTGAGAGGCTAGTAATATGCGCAGACGATCCACTAATGAATTTGGATCTTTCCAAGGAACAAATTCCACTTTTTTATTGGTTACTGTTAATAACCCTCTACCGGTACGCTGCACCCTCGATGCGGCTCTGGTAGGTTGTCTAATGCCGGAGGATGTAGCCAGGGGGCGTACTACTTTCATATATTTTGCGCCGGCGTTGCCGCTTATCCCTTGGGTTGGATCGTAGTTCTTACGATTTGCGGCGGATCGGTTCACTATGTCATAGTAATTTTCACTGTCTTTGGTTGTATAAGTTATCGGTTTCTTTAAGAACATTAATTCGTAAAAGCCGGGGGTGCTTTTGTATACTATTCTATTGCCGTGATCTGTAATAACCATGTCCTGACCCTCAAAAGTAAGCTGTTTATTCCCAATTGCAAACTTATCAGTGTCTATGTCCCATCGAACTCCATAGTGGAGATCGTACTTGCTCTCTGTATCTCGTATCATTCCCTCGATATATTTTCTAGCTAACCCTGAGAACTGTTCCAGGTATTCTCCTAGAACTTCCGGTTCCATCATTTGTCGCACGGTTTCCCTAGCCTCTGCTACTGAACTTTCAATTGCCGCTTCTTCTTCTTGAACTTCTACCTGTTGCTCCTCATCCGGTAAACTCTCATACAATACTTCTCTGTCAATAAATCTAGGTGTGGATGTTACCAACGCTGAAGTCGACGGTCCGGGAATGGCAATGTCGGGGGTTGACGCTCGTACGGGGGTTTTGCCATTTCTCGGACGGGGTAGGATAGATGGTGTGGACACTCGTCGTTTGATGGTTCTCAGCATAGGTCCTACTTCTTGCTGTATTATTTGACCTCCTTCTTGCTTAATGGATGTTAGCAATTCCGTGAGTGGTTGGGAAATTGGTTTAAATTGCTCCGCAAGAGCCGTCTGCGATTCGGCGATATCTGCTTTTAAAGTTTCATATTTCCGCCTGACAGCCTTTCTAGCTTTAATAAGATCGCTTACTAACCGTTTGTCCATGTTGCTATTACTGTCGTTGTTCGTAGACTAATAATTTGTACAGCAGTGGTCCATGCCTATATAGTGAAATAACTGTCGAACCCTTTTCTATAACGACCGGCGTTGATTTCGCTTTCTTTGTCGATAACTAAAAATCCGTGATCTTTGATCCAACAGTGGGAACATAAGTTTTTAAACTTTTCGAATGACATGTCTGTGTTTACATGATCATCGTAAATGTGTTTAAGATTGGTGTGGTCTTGCCGGAATACGATTATGATATTCGCATTATCTCGCACCAGTTGTTTCGGGATTGATGAGTAAGTCTGACAGAGGTAAAAACAATCTATATTTCGATGACGTCCGAAACTAAAATAATCTCTAATTATGCTTTGAGTGTCGCATGCCACATCACCAAACACAATAACAGAATTTTCTTTCGCCTTGTGTGGTTTGATAACCTCACACCCCTCGCTGAATTCGTAGAATCCGATTTCTTTTAGTGACTTCAGGAGTATCTTCAGAAATTTGTATTTAGGTTGGTCAAGGGTTTTGGAATACAAATACAAGTTTTGAAACCGCACTCCATTGCGGTGCACCAAAAGACTGATCATCGCATTGGTTTTCCCAGAGCCGGAAGGACCAATAATCAAACCCCTTTTACATCCTATACCCAGTAAAGTGCCGTGTCGTCTGAACCTCTGTGACATGGAATTTACTGTATGATTTACTACCGGCAGCGAACATTTTTGTTTCACAAGTTTGACGTTCTTCATCGTTTTCGGACGGGGACGAACTAGCTTCTAACCGCGCTGTGCTAAGTATATATCTACCCCTTTGAGCTTCACATCGTCAGTCGCTCTTCGACGAGCGTTTCTTTATGATGAGTTATACTAGACGTAAAACCCGTAGTCGTCGTCGAATCGTAAGACGGAAAGGTCGCGGTTTGTTGAACACCCTTATTGACAAGTTACCCTTCGAATTACATATACCAGGTTACAAGTTTTGCGGACCTGGCACTCGTTTAAACAAACGGCTTTCTCGAGGTGATCGAGGAAGAAACCCTCTGGACGAGGCTTGCAAGCAACACGACATCGCATACTCACAATCTAGCAATCTTTCGACGCGTCACTCGGCGGATAAAGTTCTTGCACAGAAAGCTTGGGAACGCGTTAAAGCAAAAGACTCTACTCTTGGAGAAAGAGCGGCAGCTCTTGCTGTTACAGGGATTATGAAAGGGAAAACCAAACTTGGCATGGAAGTCTCCCGGAAACGAAAGCGTACAGAACCCATTGCTGTTATGGAAACACCCCGGAAACGAAGACGTACACTACCTATTGCAGCGCAAAAATTTGGTACGGGGATATCTAGAAAACGGAAGCGTACACTACCCACTGCTGGTGTGACGGTCCCCCGAAAACGAAGGCGTACATTACCTATTGCCGCACAAAAATTTGGTACAGGAGTATCTAGAAAACGGAAGCGTACACAACCCACTGTTGGTGTGAGAGTCTCCCGGAAACGAAAGCGTGCACTACCTATTGTCGGTATTGCGCAAAAATTTGGTACGGGGGTATCTAGAAAACGGAAGCGTACAAGGTGTAGTAGACGTAAACGTATTGGAGGCGCGGTCGTTTTTAAATCGCGAAGGAAACGCCGAATTCGTTCTAGAGTAGTACCTGTTCCCAAGAGAGGAGGTATATTGCCGCTTGTACCCATACTTGCTGCATTAGGAGCATTGGGGTCCCTCGGAAGCGGTGCTGCAGCAGTCGCTAAAGCGGTTGGCGACTCAAAGGCTTCTAAAAAGAATCTCCAGGAAAAGGAACGGCATAACAAAGCTATGGAATCCATTGCTCGAGGAAAAGGACTATATCTACGACCGTATCAGTCAAAAAACTACCGTTGAAGCTACCACGCCGAGCGTTGACAAACATCGATATTGCACAGTACGTTAAACGCTTAGAAATTCCCCATTTTAGGGGGATATTTATGCGAGATGCTCTACCCGACAAAATTCGTCAACGAGAATGTGGTGTTACTAACTTAGACGATGATGTTGGACCTGGCACACATTGGACAGCCTACGTTAAAGCTGATCGATTTGTTCTGTATTTCGATAGCATAGGTCGCTTACAACCTCCTCCCGAATTAGTAAACTACTTTCGCAGCGATGGTAGCAACAACACAATTATGTACAACTCTAATAGATATCAAAAACTCGCATCATACACATGCGGACAATTGTGTCTCAAATTCTTATATAACTTTGCGAAACCGCTTTTGTCGTCAGTTTAAGTGCCACGCTTCATCATGTCCAGTATATTCACTCTTACGGGAGATTCATCTGTTCTTACTGCAAATTTTGACCCTCCCATTTTCTTAGACGATGGTAGCGAATACGTCTTGGGATTGTTAAGTTTCGAAACCTACTATACTATTCCAAACGTTAGACCTCCCAACAATGAATTTCATCTTGTTGGAAAACCTCCTATTATTATACCGGAGGGAGCATATGAAATTACCGACATTGCTGAATTTTTACATAACCAACTCGATTCTGATGCGGGTGTTAAACAGGTACTGCTACGTGGAAACAACAGCACCTTAAAAACCGAAATAAAGTCCACCGTTCCAATCGACTTTCAAAGCGACAATACTATCCGGGACATGTTAGGCTTTGAGAAAAAAGTTTATGCTGCAGATAGGTGGCACACAGCTGAACATGTTACGAAAATTTTGAACATCAACTCGATTCTTATTCATTGCAACATCTCCGTTGGTTCATATAAAAATGGTAAGCCCGGCCATATCATTCACCAATTCTTCCCCATAGTACCGCCCGGGTACAAAATAGTGGAAACCCCTAACCCTGTCATCTATCTACCGATCAGCACGAAACAGATCACTAACTTAACTATTAAAATACTAGACCAATCGGATAATCCTGTCAGTTTTAGTAAGGAGACCGTTACGGTAACATTACATTTAAAGAAACTGTAATGGGTTTTCGATTCACCACTCCGTACCACCCCTGCTTTACTTCCTATAAGAATCGTCGCCCACACCCTCGTAAGATCAGTACGGCTTCGTCCACCACGCAGCTAACTAAAGCAAACAGAGACTTCTTGCGGTCCTTAGGCTTTACAATAGTGTAATGAGTATTTTAAATATTGGAGAGCGAGTCCTCGTCGACACTTCTATCATTAGCAATCAATTGCACACATATCAACCGTATACAAACCGATTTGACTATAACGATGAAATTCGAATTCCAATTCCCGAAGATATGTCAACTCTTCCCGGCCTGAGCTATCTGTACCTAGAGCGAAAGTTGCGGAAGGAAAACGGTGAAGTTACAACGGCTAAATTCCTTAACAATGGTTTGGCTCACTTATTTAGCGAAATCCGATACGAAATCAATGGCGTCGTTGTCGACTCTGTCACCAAACCTGGTATTACGTCTACTCTTAAGGGATATGTGTCCTACAGTTCCGCTGACGTTAAAAAGCTTCAAAATGCAGGTGGGTTTGCCGGCGGCGATCCTTCCATTACCGATCAGGAAGGTAACTTTAGTGCCTGCATACCGTTGAGAATGCTGTTAGGATTCGCCGAAGATTATGGTAAAGTAATACTTAACATCCGACAAGAACTCGTATTAATTCGCAGCAATACCGATGCCGACGCCGTATTCAGTGCTACCGTAGGGGAGACGGCTAAAGTTACGATTGACAAACTATATTGGAAAGTTCCTCATATCACTCCAGGTCTTGCTCAAGAATTAGCCCTTACCAAATACATCGATAAAAATATTGACACTCAAGTCGCATTTCACAGCTGGCAGCTTCATATCATACCCGGTGTTCATGCTGTGACTTAACATTCTCACGCTATCGCTACAAGCACAAAATTACAAACCCCCAGATATGTCATCGTAGGGTTTCAATCAGGTCGTTCGGGGCTAATCGCTAAGGACAATGCTAATTTCGATAAAATTGGTCTTACTAATTTCCGAGTTTATTTGAACACCGAAAGATTCCCATACGACAATTTACATAACAATTATGCACTCAATCATTACGCAACATTATACGACATGTATTCCAAGTTTCAATCATCTTATTATAGCAAAATCGATGAGCCCTTCTTCTCCCGCCATGACTTTGCAGACAAGGCGCCCATTGTTGTAATCGATTGTTCCCATCAAAAAGACTACCTTCAAGCAAACGCTGTCGTTTTTCGTGTTGAATTTGAAACTTCCGCTAACGTACCAGCCAACACAACTGCGTATTGTCTCGTTCTTCACGATCGGGTTTTTACTTACAACGCATTGTCAAAAGCAGTTAAACAACTGTAATTTCGCAAAACACTTCAGTTGCACCTCGACTTTTAGCGTAACTAGACCATGCTCCCTATACCTAATACGATGAAGATCATTATCGATATTCAAGGTTTTAAGACGTCCGATAAGCACTTTACCCCAAAAGAATTGGCCTCCTACGACGGTACCTCAGTATCTCACCACATTTTTAAACCCCCTTTCGCCTTGAATTCCTTAACACCACATTTACAACAACAAGCCCACTGGGTAATGACTAATCACCATTGCATCGACTGGAATGAGGGATTTACTCCAGGATACATGTTTCCTGCAATCTTGCGACGTCTTCTGCAAGGTGCCACCGAAGTATATGTGAAAGGTCGAGAAAAGGCAACTTTTCTACGCCGCTTTACTACCATCCCAATCATCGAAGTGGAAGAAAGACCGGCCCTCACCCCATCACATCCCGCTTGTTTATATCATTCCAAACCGATTTGTTATTGCGCTTTATCTAACGTGTATCATATTTATAATCACTACATAATGGAATAAAAAAACCTTTTTAATTTTTATTGTTTTTTATTTGTTTACAATATATAGTTTAACTACATGGATTAAACACGTACTAGTGGAAAAGCGTTCTACATAAATTGTCTGCCTATGTTCGGCGCACAAGACGTCTCGCAGTACTTCATCCATAGTAAGTATCCTGCGATGGAACCGCAACCTATCCACACCTGCCCATTCCCACCGTCCTTTTCGAGCTTCTCGATAAGCATACGTCCACGTATGCAAATTATAAATCTTATTCTTCGAGTCGTCAAACTGCACGCTCTTCTTCATTTTCCTTCCTCTCTATAAAGGCTTTTACTTCACACATATGCCATTTTAGGCCAAGACTATCCATTAAATCTACAAGGAGGCCTTCATTTATGGCTCTGTCTAAGAATAGTTGACCGACAGCAGCACCGTTTTTGTACTGTTTTTCTTTTTTATACAACTCTTCGTCACTGAATCCGGAACGTCCTAACCCATATATGACTTCGTGCGACGTTTCAAAAGCTAAATCCTTTAAGGAACTCACTAATCGATCAATCGCACTAGGTACGTCTCTTGCAACCGGTCGAGCAGCCTCTCTATAATTCATCCACATGACTACACTACCAACTGACGACTCAGGGCTTCCACTTCGATGTCGCACTTTACCATAGAACTCGCGAACGTTAGCACTTCCACCATACACGCAGTCTTTTCAGAGTTCTCCTCCAGCTGATCCACTACAGACCATACATTTACTAAACAGTCTCCACAAAGGTTTGCTACACCCTTCACTATCTCTTTATAGAAACTCTCAAAGTGTAACGCTTTTAATTGTGCGAATCGCACTTCCACGAGTTTCTGCAAGCGCCACAATTCTTCTACAGTTTCGCTCGCTAAACGCACCTCTGACAAGCCCACTTCCTCCAATTTGATTATTTTCCTTGTCTGGATCGCTTCAAATACAATGCTCTTCTTTCCTATTTCCAGAGCTGGCCACTCACCGTCGAGAGAATAGAAGTAGTTGGAAATCACTCCCTGATTTGCAATCAGGGATGTCCACTCCCATTCATTTAACTGCACCCAGTCATTTTTGGCACCCCGTATTATAATACTTGGGTTAAATTGCGAACTCCAATCAAACCCTACACTCACGTACTTAGAACTTGATTTATTTAATTTGTACGTCCTACTATTCAGAAGTTCTGGACAGAACAGTGGTTGCGGCTTTCTTGCTTTATTACTCTGAACTACCTCGATAGCTTTCAACAAGGCTTCCATTTCTGCACGACTATCGGATGCTACTACCCTTGCAGACTCTTCTACGCGCTTTTATTTTCACATTTCCAAGGTTACATGTGGTAGGAGGTGAGCGTAAACGCAACCTTGAAGTCATGTTTACTGCACTACCTTTTTGGACTCAACAATTATGGGAACCTTGAGTTGAAATTCCACATATAACATATTTGGCTTGACTGCCCAAAATTTTAGCATATCACCTTTTTTTAATGGCTTCCCGATCATTTCGTGTAATTCATATGACCCCAACTTGTTGATATAAATTTCGGTATTTTCGGGATAAAGTAAGACGTTTGTTATTTCAGCTTCACGGAAGGGAATAGTATATTCGATGTCACCATGCGGTAGGATGTACCATCTATCATCATTGACGGCAATGGATACTAGTTGTAAATCTCGTTCATAATATAAAGGCTCGCTTAGCTCTTCAACCACAAACGTCTGCGGGTGTGACGTGGAATTCGCATGCATATGTTTGCCAAATTTATCGATAGGCATTGCTCAAGCGTCGAACTGAATATGAATACTGTAAGCGTGGGCTTCTACTTATAAAATATCAATAATCATAGACGTCGCTAGGAGTGCAATAAAAACACAGACACCTTTATATACATATATTTAATTAAACCAACAATAAGTAATATATACTACATCCCCATCTGCTAGCCGAGCGAGAAAGCGCTGGATGGGAACCTCTACATGCCGCCGCCACCACAGGAATGGGTCACCCTCGTATGTGGTGGGTAGCGTCCTCAGGAGGGTCGACTGCCATAGGCGCTCGCTTCCAAGACTCATGGAATAGTCTTGTGTTACGGCAGCCTGGAGTTGACGAGCTGATGGAGGTCTCGGTTCGGAGGTGATGAAGTATTCAAACTCCTTGTAAAATGTGGGAGCATCTTCAAAGAGCGCATCAACAACAATATCAGGCATGATGACTGGTAGCTGTGGTGGAAAAACGTTACGCTTTATATGTGAATCTCAAGGTAAGACCCTTGACCTTCTACGTTCCCATCCTTGACTACGCTCCTATATTAAGTTGCCTGTTTTCTGTAACAGTCATCATAATCCTCCAGCACCTACCATAATCATCAAGCAGCTATGGCAACTAACTTTAAGAATGCAGAACAATTTTACCGTCATTTTCGTCGGTTTTTGGCTAGTTGCATCCTCTCAACGGTCTCTCCAGGCAGTGGTCACAATGGAGTATGCCATGAACCTACAGGGAGAGACCCTAGCGGAGACGACCACCTTACGGACGTGGCCTGCAGTCTTCGACGGATCGTCAGCTGTGTGGTGGCAGACCAACATCTTCAAGCCAGTGGACCGGTACCTAGGCCTACTGGAGGATGGAGAAGTTACATATATAACTTATACTTGGAAATAAATAAATATATTTAGAAATATTTCTGTGGTTTTATTTTAAAGTTTCGAGATTGTGACCTTGAATTGTAGAATATAAAACTTTCACAAACGTGTGCGTAGTTAGTTGCCATCATGAGCTCAGAACCTCGATATCCAGAATTTGGGAGATACTCCAAACGGCTACGAACATTCGGCGATTGGAGTCGAGGTCAAACTCCAGAATCGCTAGCAGGTGCCGGTTTCTTTTGCATCAGCGACACGATTAATTGTGTGCAGTGTTTCTACTGCGGAGTTCAAATTTCTGGTTGGGAGCGCAATGACAAACCCCTATCTGAACACCTCCGTTGGTCACCCAACTGCAAAATTGCCAAGGTCTACCAGCAATTACAAACCATCGAAGACTTGACTTATCAACTTTTCGATGCGTTGCATTTTTCCCCAGGAGTAGATGTGGCTGGCAACAATGGAACGGGTGCGGCCGACAAAACAAAAGGTTGCTGTTGTCATAAGTGATGCAAAGTGCGGCGCCAAACCATTCACTAGTTGCCATCGACTTGTTGAACATGCTACCAATACAATTTTTGGTTGCTCTCGCTGCAGTTCATGATGGGATTCTCTACGTCCTTCAACCGCCGCGGTGCAGTTCAGCTTCTTTCGCCTACAATGATGGAGTGCACAACGTGACGTGGCGTAAAATGGATACCAGTTCCTTGACAACTATTTCCGTTTTTAAAATACAAGTGAACAACTTTACTGAACATAACGTTTTAACGTTCAAGATAAAATACTATTTCCCTTCATATGCGGTAGATACGAATTGGCAAACGATTTTGCTAAAAAATAAACCTGATGTCTTGAAGAAGCTGCTCTCGCCCGCGGATAATTCCTGCTGTATATCTACTATTGTTTTAAGCACTATTTTATTCGCTCTAATGTGTATGTCTGTAACGTATTTCTTAATCTGTTGGTATTATAATCATTTAGTCTAGCCACTACTGTAATTACTCTTTGTATGTGCATCTTAAATATAACTTTTTTTATTAAATTATGTGTATCTTTCACTCTACGAAGGTGCTCTGGATGAGTAACCAAATATTCTATCCGACTCGATGGTCTAGAGGTAAAGATACCCTCGGCTGCAGATTGCGGATATACAGGGAGACCTAGGTTCGAATCCTAGTCGAGTCATAATTTAGACATGAAGTATTCTAGGCGTTTACTTCATGCCTAATTTTTTAAATAAATATGTTAAGCGCAGTCTGTTCTAAGCACTACTTAACTCTTTCTATGCCCTTGGCCGTAAACGCGATCTTGACCTTGAATTTTTTTAAAGTAGCCTCAACCTCGAACGCGGGTTTGACCTTGAACGTGGCCTCGCTCCGAATGTGGCCTCGCTTCGAACGTGACCTTGGGCTTGCACGTGGCCCCGCCTTGCATGTGACCTTGGGCTTGAACGTGGCCTTGGTCTTGAACTCAAGGCCAAGTGGTGGGGGGAGGTTCCAGAACCATCCACTTCCCTCTACTATAAATATATGCGAACGAGATCGTTTTCACTCCTGCTTCATATAATCACTAGAACACTGCAATAACTAAAAGTAATTTATGAATATACCTGTATTTTTGGCTTTGTTTGGTATTGATTATTCCAAAATTCCAATGAATTATCGAATTAGCTAATTCCAATACTATTCACAGTTTTGCCTTTACACCAAATATCCCACTGTAGTTATAAGAGGCTTTGGCACCAATAGACTGGGCAAGCAAAACCAACATTTATTTTGATGAAATTCTATTCTTTGTCGCCTTTCTTGTTAATGTATTTTGAATCATCATACGTGTTCATGCTATAAAAGTACAGGTAAAAAAACAAAGCCTTTCTTTTGCTTTTAAATAGTTTTTTTATATACCTAACTGCTACAGAGATCTGCAATCTGCCAAGTGGGCAATAAGCGTTTGTTATCGTACAGAAAGAATGGCATGTAGAGTATCACTCCACTGAGTGATCTCCTTTAAAATTAATCTAAACCTTAAATATAGAATTTATTTGTCTATGTGATCTTAAGTCTAAACTTATCTGGGTCCTGTTATTAGATTGAATGGCAGTAGTCGTTTCAACCTCTGCACTTCACTAACATCGCGCACATTTAACTGATTGGCCATCACATTTGGATGCACTAGCACTCTTTCACTGTATTTCGCACTGAATCGATGTATGGCTTCCTTGATGGATTCCAGAGAGATAGCATGCTGAATCATTTCGTTGGGGATGTAATAAGGAGCGTCAGCGATGGCACGCAATACCTTGTTTTGGAACCTTTGCAAGATTGCAATGTTGGAGTCACTTGCAGTTCCCCACAGCTGAATTCCATATGTCCACACGGGCTTAAGGATGGACTTGTATAGTAATAACTTGTTATCCAAGGATAATTTTGACTTGCGGCCAATGAGCCAATACATTTGGCTTAGTTTAAGGCCTAGCTGTTTTCGACTTGTGGAAGTTGACAGTTGTTAATCTTCACAGGAGGACATGTTTCTCTACTTAGTGTAAAACTCACATGTATTGACTTAGTTTCATTAGCTTTAATGCGCCATGTTTTTAACCAGTGCTGAATTTTATTTAGGTTTATTTGGAGGTTTCTTGAGGCTGTTTTAAAAAACTGAAAATAACATTCTTGAAAGAAACACAATTTAACTTGTACCGAGTTCCATTATTTATTAGAATTATATTTAATTGCATAAATGTTTACGAACAATTACTTTAAATTGAGAAGAATATAAGAAGATTGTGAAGGCTGTTTTAAAATAATAATTCCATGGTAGGAAAATTATCTACTATTGCAGTTAGTTATACAAAACAATTACTTAGTAGGTATATATTTATTTGGCATATGGCATACATTCCAATAATATTGTAACGACCTTCGGTCCGGATCGCGTTAGAACATTCCAGATCATTCCAGAAAGTGTAACGACCTTTGGGCCGGAGTGCATCAGAACATTCTAGAGCATTCCAGAACGACCTTGCGCGCTAACACGTCAGTGTCTCTGGATTAATCGAGCAAGCTCTCAAAGTTTCCAGAAGGAATTATCCGGCGATACATAAATACGTGCAAGCGGAAATAACAGTTTAGTCTCGAATTCACCTCTGAGGTGTGCGGAAGCTGCCATATAAATAAACACGCGTACAAATAAATAAATAGCCATATATAAATCATTCATGTTAAGTAGTGTATAAATAAATAAGTGTATTCGGTGTTAGAAATAGTTCCTGTAGTTATAAATAATTTGTGTTCCGCCTTAATAGTGGTTGTGTTTGTAAATAGTTAAGATAAACCGTTGTAAATAAATGCTTGTGCAAGAAGCGGCGTATAATTTTTAATAGCCCGAAACGTAAAAACGTAACAATATAATAAATGAGATTTTTGAATGGCTTCTATCTGAATGCATTTCAAATGGCGTAAAAAATGTTTATAAAACACATTATCAAGGATGAAACTCCTAAATAAGCTAGAATGGTACACAGCTCCCTGAACCGAGAATCTCCAAGGGACTGTCCACCTGGGTAACTGGTAGATATCGAAATATAAATGGGTTCGAAAAAAGATTATAAAATACTTGAAATAAAAATAAAAAGAATGGTAAAAGAGCAGAATATGAAATATGGAAAACATATTTAAAAATATAGAATTGCAAATTGGAACTACATTAGCTGAAGCATGGGGACATATATGAATCATAAGAACAGCAAACAGAAACAAAACACCGTTATATATAATA
This sequence comes from Agriotes lineatus, assembly GCA_940337035.1. NCBI lineage: Eukaryota > Metazoa > Arthropoda > Insecta > Coleoptera > Elateridae > Agriotes > Agriotes lineatus. The sequence continues at coordinate 38,383 of CALNHX010001185.1, read as the reverse complement.
ACAATCGCAAAATGAAAGAAATACTATGAAGAGCTGCTCACAGAAATAGACGGAAATCCATATTACAAAACAACATAACATTAGAACAAGAACAATATATAGAGATTACATCTGAAGATATAAAAGAATATATAAAGTTAATCAAACCTGGAAAAGCATCTTGGCCTGGGGAAATTTAAATTGAGTTAATTAAAAAAGGAACCCATAAGTTTATAACAATTTTAGCAACCTTTATGGAAAATGTATCAATGGTACGAAATTCCATTTAAATGAAAGGTAGCGTATATCTCATCGATTCATAAGGGGAGGAAACACGTAGTAGGCAACTATCGAGGCATATCAGTAACAGTTTACGGTCGTATAGTAATAAAAATAATGGAAAATCAATATAAACACAAACAGGCGGAAAAGCATAGTGGCCCTACATAGAGTAGATCTTGCATGGTGAATATTTTCTGTTTAGCACAATTATTGCTCCAAAAGAAAATAGCTTCAAATAAATAAGTGCATCTTTCATTTATAGAGCTCCAAAGGGCATACGGCAATTTACCTATAAATAAACTCTGGGATGCAGTGCAAGAAGCAAAAATGAACAAATCTTTAGTCAAGCCATGCAAAATGTCTATGATGCACAACTATCCAAAACAAAGGTGTCACCTGAGTTGTTTGAAGGTGTTTTTTAGTAACAAAAGGATTGAGACAAGGGTGTTGTATCTCGTCCACACGTTTCAGGATATATACCAATGTCGCCCTGAACTTTTTGACCGCGCTTGTGGCTCTGTGGTAAGAATGACAGGCTTGTAACCACAAGAGATCAGTGGTCCCGGGTTCAAATCCCGGGGTAGGTACCAGAGTACGTAGAAATAATATACAAAAAGCACGCCTGATGACTCAAGAACTCCCGAAACGTCGTGTAAAAAACAATCAGACAGTGGAAAAAGTCCGCTAAACAACTCATAGATATAGGTACCTATACGTATTATATATATGCATGTAGTATATACTACCCAATATACCGTTATGATATTAATGGCCTCTTTTAATTAAGTCACTCTAAATCAGTGGTTCCCAAACTTATTTGGTCTACCGCCCCCTTTTCAGAAAAAAAAAATTACTCAGCGTCCCCTGAAAATCTACATTCAGAACAAACAGAAAGATATTGTAGTGGTAGCTTCTTGAGACTGATAATTATCTATAAAAGTATTTCTAGGTAGGAAATTATTTTAAAAGAATAAATTAATTACCAATTAAGAAATACAAGGGGGGATTAAAAGTACAACATAAATATTTGAGATTTGTTTAATGAAAGATACATTAGATACAGCTACTGTTAAATTGTGAATAGTTTATTAAAAAGGTTTGAGCATATAAGTTGATTTAGTTGGGATAGTTGTTTGGTAACATCAGAGCTTAGATTTTAATTTGTAGTATTAACTGACAAGCGGAATAACTAAAGTGAAAGCCAAACTCAAATTATTATATGAAAATGTCAATTATGAAATGTTATAATAAAATATACCATATAAAAACTTTGTATAAATTATTATCGCTAGAGAAAATGATATTTTTTAAAACAAACAAATTTTTTCTGAAGTTGTACCTGTATTTTGAGTAAAAGCAAATTTGAATAATACAGACACTTTATTATAATGGTATTTACTTTCTGGATGGTGTATTAAAGGGTGTGATAAAGTAAAATTAAAGAAACGGAGAATAAAGAGACTGAGTAGATAAAGTAACAAATGGTATGAAGAAGAATAAGAACATTTAATAATGATAAATAGTCTTCATGGAATAAATAAATATGTAATTTTCATTTTGTGTGTTTATTTGAAAAATAATGTTACCCTATGTTACGCAACAGATGAAATAAAGTACGTTTTTTTTTCTATAATAACTGTCAAAGTTTTACAATGTTGGTAAATTTGTGATTAAAACGCTAGGAAATGTTTCTACCTTGTGTTGGTAGAACTTTTTCAAAATTATGGTTATGTGTCAATTTTGAATGTCAAAGTTTCTTAATTTGAACTCTTGACTATTTTTTTAACATGGAATCATCATCATCATCAATAAAATCGGATAAAAAAAGAAAACCAAGAAATATTTTAAATGCAAAAATGAAGCAAGCGATATTAAATTATGACATATCTGTCAAAATGACAATCATTTTTTTAGTGGAAGAAAAGAACCAATAATCTATGTACCAACATTATTAAAACTAGGGACCCTGCAGGAATGCAACTTATTCCCTAGAAAGTTGACCTTGAAAATTGTTATAGAAAGAAACGTACTTTATGTACAAATGGTTTTTCTAATTCTTCTTATCTTCTATTCTTTCTTTAAGCTTTCACCGCCCCCTTATTTTTATTTACCCCCCCCCCCCCAAATGCACCCGAGGCTACTATCGCCCACCTGAATCGTTCCAGCGCCCCCAAAGGAGCGATATCGCCCACTTTGGGAATCACTGCTCTAAATCTATAGGGTTTTGTAAAGTTGCCGGCTAATATTTGTTTATAGTACTTATTTTTAATTAATTAAATGACTATCTACAGGGTTAGGTCACCACATCCAAAATACTATTACTAACTTGCTATTGTGAATTATATAAAGTTCTAATAAACATTTATTTGTACGCACTCTGTATGTCCACAGGTGCAACATTCTAGGAGTTAGGGCGAAGAAATGCGCGTTTAAAAAAAATTACCACAAGACCTTTATCTAAGTAATAACTGTAAGTACAAATCGTAATGACTAATTGTGTAGACATTTTTTCGAACCAGAAAACATATTATGATACCTTGAACTGACAATATTATTGTGAGGCACCCTGTAGTATATGCTAGTTTCGAGTAGTTCATTTGCTTTACATTTGATTTATCGATTTTGCCTAATACAGTAGTGCTTTAGACGTTATCCAACATTACGTATTTACATTGACCTTATTGGATGTAAGTAACAATTTAGAATTCAGTTATCGTAAATTTCTAAATATTTTAGATATAAACCTACTTATAGTCAACTTAATATAATTAAACTTTGTACTGTGTGTGGTTTTCAGATATTGCTGTTAATAAATACGGGCTTTTAATATTTACTATACCAATGGAGGTGAAATATGAATTGGTTGATCACAATAATGCAATGACGAGCATGTTACATGAACCACTATGGAAACTGGATGAAAATAAAGTAGTTGGAGACTTACATGTGAAGCAGGAGAATGTTGAGGGCACTATCGACAACACCGCTTACTACCATGAATTGGCTATTAAACAGGAAACAGTTGATATAAAAGATGAAGTCCTTATTTTGGGCGCAGCAAGTGGGAGCTTCACAGAAGAACAGTTTGTTTCTAAAGTTTGTGAATATGGAGCAGAGGATAAAAGTAATTTTCCCGAAAATATGACGACTATTTTGAATAAATTTCACATATGTTTAATTTGCGAGTATAAAACTAAAACGAAACATTCTTTTGTTAGACATATGAGGACACATTCAGGAGAAAAACCTTATTCCTGTTCTATTTGCGAGCATAAAGCAGCAGATAAAAGTAGCTTAGTTAAACATATAAAGACACATACGGTAGAAAAGCCTTATACATGTTTCATTTGTGACTATAAAACAGCCCGGAAAGATACGCTAGTTATTCATATGAAGACACATACAGGGAAAAAATCTTTTTTATGTGCTGTATGCAATTACAAGTCAGCAAAAAAAGCTTGTTTAGTTAACCATATGAGAACGCACACTGGAGAAAAACCGTATTCATGTTCTATTTGTAAATTTAAAGCAGCACAGCAGGGTAACTTGGTTATTCATATGAGGACACATTCAGGTGAAAAACCTTATTTATGTTCAATTTGCGAATATAAAGCGGCAGACAAGAGTACTTTGGTGGGCCATATGAAGATTCATACAGGAGAAAAACGTTATTCATGTGCAATATGCAATTATAAATCAGTAAAGAAAACTGGCTTAGTTATTCATATGAGAACACACACTGATGAAAAACCCTATTCTTGTTCTGTTTGCGAATATAAAGCAGCACAAAAATTTTCTTTAGTTAAACATATGAGAACGCACACAGGAGACAAACCTTATTCTTGTTCCGTTTGCGAATATAAAGCAGCACAAAAAATTTCTTTAGTTAAACATATGAAGAAGCATACTATAGATAAACCTTAGGATTAGAAGGTAATTGCCTAATTTTCTAGAAATGATCTAAATACAGTAAGTACAGCAGTACCTCCGTTTCAGTACCCGCAATCTGAAAAATATAAAAGCATTTCAAAAAGTCACTGAACAATCATAATTTAATCGATTTAGGGCTGGTTCTACAATGCAAGTATATACCTAGAATAAGCTATCCGAGGTATAAATTGAGATTGTATTAAGCCCACGACTTGGATCTGTTTGCAGTGCAAGATAATTGACCGATTCAATAAGCACAGAGCTGGGATATTTTATATAATTGCAATTTTAAACTAAAATAAAATATCAAATGCATTGATAATGAGATGCGAGAAACAGTAAATTATTTGGAAAAAGGCACGCAAAGGCAAAGTATGTTTCAAAGGGTTTGAATTGGCCTGTGAATAAATATAATTAAAAAGGTTTGTGCACATGTAAAACCAGACCACACAAAATTTATTTGACACAAAAGGTTTGTTAGCTGTATTTTAAAAGGAGCGTAATTTTTTAAGTCAAAAGCAAAAGATAGTGAAAATGGTGAGCAAAGCAGAAAGGTAAAGCAAGATGAAGCATAATAGAGAAAATTGCAAAGAGCAATCCCTAAATATTGGCAACAGAAAGTAGCAAGAGACGTGAAAAGTGCGGAACTCAAAAATCAGTGTATTTAAAAACAAAGTGAAACAGAGCAGAGCAGTGACATTTGATAATAAAAAAAGTTTGTGTGCGCAACGCTATCGAACAGTTTTAATTATAAGGTTAAAGACAATAATTTAGATTTAAGAAAATTGTAAATATTATGTACTCAAATTTACATTTGTAACCTTTTATTAACAGAATTAATTTCCATGAACATAAGAAAATCAACAGTAACTTAGCAACCTGATGCTATTTTGTTTAAAACAAGGGGGACAATTGAATAAATATTATTAGAAGTTTGTCAAATTTGTGCTGCACATTTAAATACAGTTTTATATTAATAAACGAGCTTTTTTCCATACAAAAAGTATTGCATTTTATTGCATATGTGTCCATGTTTTTGTGGGACCGTTTGTGAGAGGTTCCGCAGCATAATATAAATTTCCAACATCTTCCTCCGAGGACGTTGCGAGCCGTCCATGTGAAATTTTCCGACTTTGATTCCGGCCCAAGGAAGCATCGATAGCCAGAGTTTAGCTGTCCAGGACATCGGCAGAATCTGCCAGAGTGCCACCGTCGACACATGCATCAGGGGAGCATCTCCAGCAAGAAATCCAAGCAGCATTACTACGAGCAGCTCCGAAGCCAGCAAACGAGGTAAGATTAAGCCTGCGATTTAAGTGTCAGAGTTCCGGAAACGCATTAAATTCAGAGATCAATCCTTTCCGGAGCGGTCTAGTATTTCCCCAGGGGCCCAATTGATTTGTGTTTTTCGAAATTTGAGTAGCGTCGGTGGATTGTGCGAATTCGGCGGAGTCCCAAGTTTCATAAACAGTAGAAAGAGTGGCGTGATTTCGACGTCAGAACAATCAAAAGACGGTGCCGTCATCCTAAAATAACAAGCAAGGGGAGGTTTTTGAATAGTTGCCAAGCGTGAAAATTTAAATAACTTACCTGACGCGTTTCTCACAGTATTTTCACGAGTTTAAACGTTCAGCTACGCTGTTCGCACTGCCGACATTTTGTGTCATCTGTCAATATAATAGATTGTGAAGTTTACCTACCAATAACGAGTGAACGAGCCTACGCGGAGTCAAATAACCTAAAATTTGAGATTAGTCCATTTATGAATGGAATGCATATGTACTTTATATTAAATATATATTGTATATTGTTCCGATTGTTGATGTAGATATTACAATAAAAAAAAATATGAACCCAGCCCAATGAGATAGGAAGTCTTGTGCTTGCTGTGAAATTAGCATAATCAGTTTTTGCAATTAGATAAAATAGAAAGAGGGGCATACAATCATTTATTTGTGTAATTAATTATTACATTTCATTTTTAACCAGCCGTAATTGATTGACAGGCAAAGTAAAATCACAGTACAAAATTATTAAATCTACGAATTTACAATTTGCCCAAATTCTAATTTATTAAGATTTTTATCTAGTATTACAAACAGTACAGCCACTACAAACAGGCTGTCATAGCAAAATGTCATAGATTCCTTTGTTACAGCAATAGTTTCTAGGGTATTTAGTCCCCGGATAACTTTATCGTTGGTTTGTAGAACTTGCCCTTAGTCGATTACTGTTCTGAGTAACTGATGAAATCTCGAGTGGTTCTGCCTGAGATAATAATTGTTCTATTGTTAGTTATGAGGTGTGACCAAATAATACGGTGACTAAGGGATCAGTGAATTTTTATTAATTAAATTACAAATGTCACTTTTTCTCTTTAAAGTACTTTCCGTGGTTCGGCACACTCTTATTCTAACGTTGATGACACTGCTTTAAACAGTTTTGGAAATCATCTTTCGTGAGTGTTTTCCATTGTCACTTTGATTTTTGAAAAGAGTCAGAATATGGTAGTTGCAAACAAAAACGGTCGAATAGGAGGTGGTATGTGACAAGGGACATTATCGTGGTGTAACCAAAACCATTTACCCACTTATCCAGTCTTCTTTAGTGCACATCACATCGCAAACGTTCTAATGGTCGATTATAGTATTCAGAGTTCACAGTAGTACCATCGGGAGCATAGAAAAGTGAATGATATAGATGAAATTTACAAACTGTCACATCCTTGTTAAATTTACAATTAACACAAAATGATAGTAACCACAAGTAAAAGTTTAGTGTACATTTTTCTACATCTGCACAATTCTTTCAAATCAAACAATTGTCAATATCACCTTAACATAGGAGTTCGATTGGCGAGCTTTTTTTAGCCAAGGTGAGTTGAGCATGTTCCATTGTTGATCTGTAAATCTTAGTGTTAAGATCATAACGATATACTGACGATTTACCCCTGTTACAATGCTTTTTTAAAAATTAGGATTTGAACAAGCCACACTTATATGCAATTCCAACAAAATAGTCAGTCGTTATATCCCTAGTTCATTCTGTATATTCTAGTATTTCTCGGGAACTCTTTGCGTTCTCGAGAAATACTCGAATCATACAGAATGCATGCGGGGAATATTGCAAGACTATTCCTCGAAGAAATGTCATCCTTTGTTTACCACACTATCCATTTTTAAATAGTTTTCAGTTGTCTTTCTGAAATTTCTTGTGTACCTAGATGGTTTGCTTTTCTTCCCGCAAATACTCGATATTGCACTTGTGCAAATACCCGGGTATTGCACTTGTGCAAAATATTCGCTGTATTCGACTATGATTGGTTCAAATTTTGAAAATTGATTGATGGGATTGGTTTATATGGTCTGAGGGGAATAGTCACAATTATTGTCTTTAGTTAAGATTAGCTATTTCTCGAATGGTGAATCTCCTATTTGATCAAATCATTTCATTAACTTTTAGCATTTGGTTTGGGCATGAAGTCAAATGGTGTACAGATTATTATTCATCGTCAGGTTATTCAAAACCTTTTCAAAATAGATCAAACCACATGTACTGACACATGTTGACAGACTGATGCAAAGCCTAACCTGCTAACCTCCAATTTGACATAGACTTACACTGCCACCAACATATTATTCATACGTTTGAATTTCTGCAGCCTGCTGAGGATCACCTTTTTTTGGATCTCTTGATATTACTAAAGTTAGCTATGGCAAAGTGATTTAAGTTTTAAAAATATGCTGTTAGGTTTTGCCATAACCAACTATGAGTTGAATTTAAAAAACACAAAAGTTTTGTGTCGTAACTCAAAAATTTGTTGTCATGCATCATTCGAACTAGATTAAGTATATTAATTTATATAAAGAAGGTGCATTGAGGTTTACTGTATTTGTTTATATTTTGAAAATTAATTGAACTGTAACATCAAACTAAAATATTGACGTTTTCATTTTTCGATTGTAGCTCAGGACCCAAAAGACATACTGTATTTCGGTTTTCTCTGTTGAATTTTTTCGAAAGCTTGATTTCATAATGTGTACTAGGAGTAAATGTGATACTTTGTGTTGCGAGACTGAACGCATTTGATCGACGAGTGTAAGCGAGTCCGACAAGTCAAGGCGAGGCACACAACGTCACTTTCCTCCAAATAGCATATGTTATTTTATTTTTAAACGCCTGAACTAATATAAACAAATATATATTTAAAAAATTACGGTTATTGAGAATTGACGTCTACGTCAGTTCACAACAATCAAGAAAGCCATGTCAAAAATATTCGAAAGCTAATCCGGTTTTAAAGTAAGGCCTAAAAGTAACCACTTTTATACCTAGGCCTAAAACTAATCACTTTTATACCTACAATAATAAATTGCAGATAAATAAAATATAAAAAGTTTATAATACTATTTATTTGGGTCAAGTAAATTAAAAATACAACACCAATATTTTAATCAGTTTAAGTCTAAAATTATAATTGATAAAAACACATCTCATAAGTAAATTAATAATTATTACAACAAACCATCTCAATGTATACTAATATAAATTCGCTTACGTCTAAGTTTAATGAATTCGAATTAGTAGTAAACAATCTTAACCATACTATAATATTAATTAGTGAAACATGGTTAAATGCTGAGAAGAAGGACAGTCTTGTCAAATTACCCAACTATACATTATATAGGAAAGATAGACAAGGAAGGGGGGAAGGTGGTGCATGTATTTACGTAAAAAAATCAATTCTAGGAAAGTAATAGCTCAGGAAAATAAGAAGTATTCAACTGGAGAAAACGAGTCGAATTGGATTAACCTAAAAATTGGTAGCACAGCGATTGTAACTGCCTGCATCTTTCGGCCACCGGATTCCTCAGCAGAAAAGGATGCGATAATGTTAAACTCGCTTAAAGAAGCTAAGCAAGAAAACCCTAAGCTATTGGTTTCGGAGACTTTAACTTCCCCGAAATTGACTGGTTAAATCCATCTGTAGGAAACTCATATAATAATGCTGCAACACTTTTTATGGATATGTACTTTAACTGCAACTTCACCCAATTAGTACTCTAGCAATTGTCACCTGTTAATGTTGTGAAGTTAACGATAAAAACATATTTATAAACAAGTTTATTATATTGATTTCATAAAGCAACACGCATTTTATTTCAATCAGTATATATAAGCATATTTATATAAGATACGCCTCCAAGGCCCTTTAATCTTATATTTGGTACCCCTGTAAACTTCAACGACTTCAACGCAGCTGTCGTCAACTGAAAAACCCCCCTGTCCACTCCAGCTGAGACTATCTTGCTAACTTCAGACTTCCTGCGAACTGCTAACTACTGCCCGCATCCACTTATGACCTACTCTGGTCCGTGCATGCAGCAGCAACTCGTGTCCGGTCTTGTATCGTCTCCACCCACGCCTCTCCGGTTACTGCAATACAACCTGCACATATGCAACCTCAATCGTAAACATCGGTTGCTTGTCGGGGGCGCATACATAGACCCCCGCACACTTCTGCAGTTGCGAACATAGTTAAGTTCTTTTTTAAGTTTGGTAACACAAATAGCTATATGTTACTGGAAGACATTGCCGAGACAGTCAGTTTCATTCGGCTGATTTCGCTTACTTTTTAGATCAACAAAGCTTCCACACTTCCATGTGTGTATTGGTTTGTTATCTATTATTTTTTTACTTTTTCATTGATACGCTTGGCCTTTCTTCTCTCTTTTCCAGCTTTCATCTCGGAAGTCAATCAACGACCCAGACTCGTGTGACCAGTGGCAGTGTATGTGTAGTGTTGTATTATTTATCGTTTATTGTTATGAGTTATTGTTATTAGTTTTTAAGGATTGTTGAAAAGATCCAGGAGGTTTTGTAGCTAAATATAATCTTGTTACTTTCATACAGGGTTATATTATTTTTCCTACCTGGACTCCCCCCCCCCGTCCCTCATTTTCTCTTTTTTGGAATGAGTAATGTAGCGATTTTCACCTGTTTATGTTGTGAAGGTGACGATCAAAACATATTTATAAACAAGTATATTATGTCGGTTTCATAAAGCAACACGCATTTTATTTCAATCAGTATATATAAGCATATTTATATAAGATACGCTTTCAAGGCCCTTTAATCTTATAGTACAAAGTTCTACAAGTCTACATTAACTATAAACCATCTTTACTAGATTTGATTTTTGTGACAGACCCAGAATTTATAGCGCTTCTAAAAAACTACCCTCTAATAGGAGTCAGAGGCCTTATCGTAATATTGGAAACATCCCAGATCCTCATCAGCTACTCAAATACAAAGTCAAAGATACATAGCAGGAATTACTTTAAGGCAAATTATGAAGATATAAACAACTTCTTATTGACAAGTAGTTTCCATACATCTGCAACCGCGAAGGAAACCACAGCCATAACATCGTATGTCCCAATAAAGAAAGCTAAAAGCAAATCAGGCAAACCCTGGATTACTCCGACGTTGAAAACTGGCATACATAGGAAACGGCGATTATGGGACTCGAGGCGAGTATTGTTGATACTGCATCAAAACATTTCTATAAATACATGAAAAAAAAATGAAATCAAGATCACCAGCTATGATACTATGAAAGCCTGATGCCGGAGGATTACAGAGCGAGCCACGAATCGTATCTGAACTCTTCGCGAAGCAGTTTCACGGTGCCTATGTACGTGAAACTCTAAACAATTTTCCTTCTTTATTAGATTCAACTCGAATTGCAGAAAGTATCACATATATCCAATTCACTGTAGAGGAAGTGTAGAAACACTTACTTGCATTAAACCGTCTCGCCACTTTCTTAAGTCATCTGCTTCATCTTTAAGCGAACCTTTAGTCCAAATAATGCAGCAGTTTTTCGAGCAAGCGATGGTTCCTCTAAGTTGGAAACAAGCTACGGTTATTCCAATCTATAAAAAGAGAGACCAGCTATTACCACAAAATTATCGCCCAGTAAGTTTAACATCTGTCTTGGGAAAATGCATGGAGAAGGTAGTAGTAAAGCAGATAATTTAACATGCTCATTTCTTAGCGCGCCAACAGATGGAAACTAAGATACACAGCACGAGTGCATCCAACAACTGTTGTCTCTAAGCCAGTGATTCCCAAAGTGGGCAATATCGCCTCCTGGTGGGCGCTGGAGTAGTTCAGGGGGGCGGCAGTAGTCTTAGGTGAAATTGGGGGGCGATGAATAAAAATAGAGGGCGGTAAAAAAATAAAGAAAGAAGAGACGATAAGAGAATTTTGAAAAACCGTTCGTACAAGTTTCATCTATTAGTAAACTTGCGTACATAGAAAGTCGTAGTGATTAGGTAGTGGGTTACAATCTATTAACTAAAAAAGGAAACCGACTACAAATAACTAATCGCGGTGATTTAAAAATGCTACTGACAAAGATAGAACCGAACGTTAACATATTGATAGCAGTGCAGGAGGTTCATCTTTTTCATTAAAATAATTTTTAATGTTATCTATTAATTGTTACGTAATTTTTATTTTAATATGATCTTTCCTTATATTAATTTTCTGTGTGCAATGCGAATGTTACTATGGCCAATTTCAGTAAATAATTTTATAACTCTAAGCTTCAAAGTGTCTTCTTTGGAACAATATATTTTGTGACTGTTGTAAAATGGTTACTGCATATTTCTGTTTGTTCACTTATAGAAGGTAGATTTTCGGGTTGAAGAGGGAGGGGGGCTGAGTAGTTTTTATCTGAAAAAATGGGCGGTAGGCCAAATAAGTTTGGGAATCTATGCTCTAAGCGAATAACACAGATGTGTACACTAGAAAACCACTGAATGCCTGCATAAAACTCGATATGCTCAAATCCAGGCGAAATAATTCGAAAACCCCATATACAAGTCGGCTGCTCCATCGAAAAACACAGTATCCAACATTTTTTGTGAAATTGAGTTGAATGTTCATATGTAGATACTGTGTTGTCCCGCATCTTTCTAGCTAATCAAATTTGAGCTATCTATACTGGTTACCTATTTACAGCTGCCCATAAACACAGTATCTACATGAATTTCTTCTGTTCTCCAATTCAAAACACAGCAAGTCATTATAATGTTCAAAAGAACCAAAGAAAACACAGTATCTGGTAGTTACTGTGTTTTAGAAAAAACACTTAGAGCAAACTTTTTTGTCAAAATTTTGTGTATAACACAGTATCTACGAGATACTGTGTTTTGTTGCAGACATGCTCACTCAATGTACCTACATAACCTTAATTTCTGAGTATTTGTTATTGGTGTGCAGGGCGGTAATTCATAAATTTTGGTTATTTTTATGGTTTTTGTATTTGTTTAAGTTGTCCAGCATATCTTTTTGATAAAAAAAATATTGTAGCTATCGTAAAAAAAAATAAAACTGTTCTTGTAGATACTGTGTAGAAAATTAATTTAATCCTCACTTCCGCACCACCCATTGGATTTCAAAACACAGTATCTACATTTTACCATGAAACTTTAGGGTTGCAAGATTTTTGGTCAGACAGTAAAAATTATACCTTAATACAGACTGCAAATATACGGGATTTAACTTTGGGAATGCATGCAGAGTGTGGGGCCATCGATCTAAAGTGTTTCCTTGTTTCCCACAATTTTACTCATTATCACATACTGTGTTATTCGATGGAGCAGCCGAAGTGGGGTCGTAATTTAGGAAATAACGCTAATTAGCCGTACGTTTATGCAATCTGAAAATGACCTAATAGTTTCATAGACGAACTCCGCCTGGGGTTAATGAGAATAAAATCTATATGATTGCGACATTGTTCATCAGGTGATGTGCACCTGTATAATCTTCTAGGAGGCTGGGTAAATTATAATACTAGAAACATAGTTAGATTAGTTAGTACGGAATACCAGCTAGGGGGCTTTATGCCTCCAGCTCGCCGCAGAGCAACTCGCGCTCTAAAACCGCCGTTGACTCTACTTGAGCCCGGCACCAAGACCTGAAAGCCACGACAGACCGCTAAGGCCTTCATTACCTGCCGTTTGCTAACCGGAACTTTGTTACTTTGACACTGCCGCCCATTCTCGCAGCTACTCCAAATTTAAACTTATTTTTCCAAGCTTAGCCTGGCAATACAATCCTACCTATTGATTCTCCACCCCGAACTCGCTGAACAGCCCTTTGGCGTGAGTTCTCTCTCAGTATACCCTAGAGACGGCATTCGGTATCAGCGAGGTTCATCCTGATCCTGATTCCTGTATTTGTTTTCCACTGTACCACCGTTAGGACTCCGCTAAAATAAAGGAGATTTGCTTTGCCTTAAATAGTTTTGCGGGTGAACTCACCCAACTAAATACATTTCCTGCAACCTGAGCCATTATCATAAACCCGCTCTACAAGCCAAACTTTCCCCTGGAGGGCACATTAAATGCTAAGACCACTATTAAAACAACAAACTGGTTCGAAATCGAACTGCCATCTTTGTACACGTTTCGTTCTGTTATAGATCAATATTCCAGTTTCAGCATTTTCTGCTACGCGGCGATGACCTGGGGCCGATCAATACACCAGTTTCAGACGTTACTTCGTCTAACTCAACATATTGCTGTCGAACGGATTAACTATCGACCAGGCCGGAGAAAGCGATTTATTGTATTATATGAATTGTACAATCTTTTCTTAGTCGAGAATTTATAAAGGATCAATATACTTATTTATGCATTTTAGTTATTTATTTGTGCTTACTCGAATATGTAGATGAACTCTCGGCCTCTGTAGCTACCAAAAGGGCAAGTAATTGGATGTTGCGATTTGACAAAGTTTAGTAGCGCAGACACAGGCTGTAAATATGTTATTAAACAACAAACAGCTTATTTCACTTCAAACAAAATATGCTACGGTGAACAAAATGTGTACAGTGCCACCAGGCACACAAAAACCCCGAGTAGGGGAGGCTGGCCCTAGCTCCGTTTGACAATTACACTCCGTAGAAAAATCATAAACATACGTAAACTCGGGAAATTTAAAATGTTTATTTTAAAAATTATTGGAGGTCTTTTACATATAACAGTATTTAAGTTACTAAACCACTGTTTTTTAAATAAATTTATCCTAACAAAAATAATAGTTCATAGAACAACTAGGAATGCAATACATATTTTTATGATAATCAATTACTGAGAGATTCTATAATATAAATATATTAGATTGCCCAATTATCCTAAAGCCTAATGTAAAAAATACAAGGTTTTTAAAGGAAATAGAATAAGATAATTATCAGAGCCTAGAAAAACTGAAGAGAGAAAGAATGCTGACCCAAACACAGTATATTCTTCTTATAATGGTTTTGCTTGTAATCGATTTTCGTTTGCATTGGTCCGATTACTAAAGCCTCGACTAAAGAGTCATTTAGGCTAAATGTAGCTTTTGTAACCACGGGTTCATCATTTTCCTACTCCGTAATTAGGATGAATATATGTTTCGTCTAGGAACGTTACAAGTTTTTGTTCGCTCCTAGTTCTTCGTTTTTATTTATTTTCCTTAAATACCTAGAACGCCACGCTACAATGTCACTCCTTTCCATGAGCAATTTTTCTTAGTAACAACATTTTTTATAACGAAAGCCTATTTATTTTACATGCTTTCTCAGTTTTTGGGCCGGCAGTATAGTTAACTTTTTCATTCATTCTGTTTAATAATACATTTAGACTCGGTACTTTATGTTCCACAGTGAACATTTCGTGAACCGTTCTTTGCAAAACTCCCAAATCAAAATCGTCTAGAATGATTTTCTTAGAGTCTCTCTTGAGTTTCTTCTTCTTCAGAGATGTTAAAGAAGTAGTGCTTGAAAGAAGTATAGACTAAAGTATTACCCGCATTAAGTTTTTTAATGACAATGCTGAGAAACAATATTGTTATTTTTTTATGTATTACCTGCTGTAGCATACCCCTTACGAACTTTTTTTATCAGAGAGGTTGATTTTCCAGTTCCTGCGGCTGCTAGTTCTGTAGATTGCTCCACCGGAAATATCAACGTTCCAGAAGTCTTCTGTTCATCAAAAAACTTAATGACATTTGCAATACTAAATGCACAAGCTTTCTTGTAGCTCATTGTAAACCTATGTAAAAAGGAATTTAATATTACATAAATATATAACTGCAATTTAAGGTAGCATTTTAGAAAGCATTTAATACTTATGCTTTAATCTTATATAACCAAGCCGCCCAAAATTAAACGACGAATAGGTAAACAATAATAAACAGAACTAACAAAGAAACGCAATACTAACAAAAATTAGTAATGAACGACCAAAACTAATGAACAACAGCAATTAAAAATCTAAAAATTAGACACTTTCATCTGACGCAATAGCAAGTGACAATAGTGACATTTATGTTTTTTGTTTGAATGTACCTCCTTGCAAACCTTGCTTTCTATTGGTTCTCTAGTTTCCCTTGCTGGAATATTAGATTTAGTTCACATATTTTCCGGGGTTTTTGTGGTCTTGGTGGTACTGTAGATCAAATGGGCCAAATGAAATGAATCGGTATATTAATTTTTTAAGTTAGTTTTTCTGGCTACTTTTTTATTCGTTATTGCCAAAGCTGTTTAAAAACTCATACAATCATGACCGAAAATATTTTTTGCGCGTATAAAATAGTTATCAAAAAGATACCTACAAAATCTTATTATATGGCCCAAATGATGTGATTCTGGCTCGTATGACTTTTGAGAAAATTGGAAACTGAGGACCGCTTGTTTAAAAAAATGATAATAATGAAGCTAATAGATATAATGTTTATTAAGTATTTAATTTCCACTGCAAACTACCGAATTTTACGTAAATTATTAATTAAATTCAAGTGCTTTGGAAAGGGTGCCTATTTGAATAAGATCAAAGTTTCTCTAAATTTAGTTTCCACTGGTTGCTCCGGGTACACAGTACTCAAATGTATAAAGACAGGAATAGAAATAAATTGTATATTGTGTTTAAATAATTACAACATAAAACTTAATTAGAATAAAAGTGATCTATGTCCAACATTTATTATAAAAGCAAAATTCTTTCTGGTAGCTAGGTCCGTGTTTTTTATACTTCTGGGCTATCTGCAACCCACTGTGCACGCCTGCTCTGTTGGTTACTGCCTCTGGAACGAGTCCAAGTAGCTCTGCTGGCGTGTAGCTCCAACGCACAGCGGTCTCGAACTATGTTGTTTTGATGTCTTTCGGTCTGGAAAATAATGTTAAATACAATGAATACAGGGCTGGTGGATTTCACTAGCAGTTGGTTAAGTTGTGCAGAACGTTGTAGTTCCTTGGTGTGTAAATTTGGACCACTCGGAGTAATATTTACCTCGTGCAAAGCCCATCCTCTTCAGGTTTGCCGGAAATCGCTAGAGGATTGCGATCGTTCTGGCTTCCCGACAGGCGGGTCCATTTGCCTGGGTCGAGGTACCTGGATTACGCTGGTGGACTGGAGGTTTCTCCTAGTCTACAGGTAAGTCATGTTCTAGGTTAAGTTTATAAAGAGGTAGGATGATATTGGTCTGGGGAAACGGCTGGTGCGGGAATCAAATGGGATTCTCAGCAAGATGGGACGGTATCCACCTGTGCTGATCAGGTACGGGAATTAGGAATTATTCAGCAAGATGGGACTGTATCCACCGGTACCAATCAGGTAGAGAAATTAGGGATTTTTCAGTACAATGGGACCGTATCCACCGGTGCTGATCAGGTAGGGGAATCAGGAAAGGAGCCAAGTATCTTGTAATGGCTGCGCAATCTGATTATATATCCTCTAAGCTCTCGGTATTCGTCTAAATCCTAGGTGTGAAAGAGTAGGAGCGGTGCCGAGAGTGGCTGTACGCGTGTCCGCGCATCGCGACTGGAGTTGGCTTATCGGAAATCCACGTGCTCTGAAGATGTGAGCGATGATTGTAACTTCAGCAATATTTGTGCTTTAAGTAAATTTGGTACTGGCGCTAACGTTACACCACTGTACTAATATTGTATGAAATTAGTAGTTAATCTTTTACCATCAAATGTATGCAACAGTATGAGGCCACCACAAAATTCTTTATGGATTTACGCTCTCTTATCGTTTAGTGCCCGTTTGAAGGAATATAACTGTCTCATTACGTGAGCAATCCTAGGCGTTCTTCGTGCTGTGAACATTAACCGTTTGAGGTGCAATTGAAGCAAATTAAGTTAGTGTGGTCGAGAGTTCTTTTCGTGGGGTTGCGAGACTCCAAAAGTATCGCTGTCGCGTATTTTAACGAGCTCTTCATAGAACGAACGGTAATTTAAGTATGACGTCGTGTTGTTTAAATCTCGCACGTTGCCCTGTGGTTCCTGTATTGAAGTGTCGTTACGTCGTCTATTCACCCTTCGGGGAATTCTAATTCATCTGGCCAACCCCTTATCGTCTACACCATCGAGGTTGTGTTCTGCACTACGTCCACCCTTGTGATTTCACCGTCGTTCAATTTCTTCAGGCACCTTGTTTGGAAAGGCGACTACACATACAGTGCCGCTCGTAATTATGCAGCCAGCTGATCTTCTTCAGGTAACAAGTTATTGTAAATTAGTTTTACTGTGTATAACAAAAAGTGATCGCTACGTCGTCGAGTGTTAAACAATTCAGCGCATTTATTGTTGTAACCATGTATTTGCTGTTTGCAAAATTTACCGAATTGTAACTCGTGGCAGTTTCGCCCTTCAGCCATCCCAATGTATTTGCAGTCAAGTTTGTTGTGTGTCATTTAAGTTAATGTGTTCGAATTCTTAACCAACTAACCTCTTTGATTATCGTAACTAGTCAGTATCATATTCATTGTCACCTACATATATTTTATTTATTCCAATAGAGTTCATTGTCAAGTACTTATGTTTTTCATTGGTGTTCTTGTTACTTGCTTGCGTTTTATGTGTATGTTTCAGTTGTAAGGAGTTGAACAGCTGCTTCAGTAAGTTATTGTTGTAAGGTAAGTCGATACTGTATGTAACTCGCCGACCGAACTCTGCCAAGGAAAAGTAGCAAGGTGACTTTACTCACTTCCATTTTCAAAGTAATCTCACCTGTGTTGCGGTTGTTGTTTCCCGATTTAGTCAAGAAAATGGTGGCGTACCTTTATTTAACATCATTTACCTCTCGTATCGGAGTACAGCCCTAACTCGAAGGTCGTAAAGAACCCGCCCACGCGGCTGAGTTCTAGCTGGAGCAACCCTTCCTGTTGCCGCCATCTTAACAGGGTTGGGGCCTTGTATTCTCGGTTTATTTCCCGATCATGTAGTCTTATCGTGTCGTGGATAGCAAGTCCGGCTCTTGAGCGTATGATTTTGTTTTGCACGCTTGTGGGGCTGGATTGCTACGTCGTGGTATAGTTTTGGTGCGGTAACAGCACGTTTTAATTCTTTAATGCTGCAAGATTATCACCGGACAAATTATGATAGCAACAGTCCGTTACACCGTATTGTAAAGATTGTTAATAATTTAGGGAATTTAGATATTGTTGGAATTTCTTTTTCTAGATTTAGTTATAGTGTAAAATCATTGTTGCAGTTGTGACTTCTACAATACATGTACTTGCTTCGTGTCCCATATAATATTATAAGCATCATTATTATTTTTGTATTTGGTAGCTCTATATTTTATATATTTTCAATAACTGTAAATGGTATTATCCGTTAAATAAAGTATTATTATTATTATTATTATGAATAAATTAAATAAATAATGTGGGAATATTACACAAATACAGTTATTAGTTTTTATTAGAATTCTTTGTTGATATCTCAGGGATTATTAAAAATTATGCTTTGTATTAATTACTGCATTACCTATTTTATTTGTTGGCAACCAAATGTAAAATAAATCCTCCGGGTTAGCATGAGATAACTCAAAATCTGCGTGGGTTGGGTTGTAACAGCCAGTATAACATTTATTCTAGGTATAGTTTTTACACAAATATGGCAAATGCCCAACTTTTCTAGTCTGGCGGTTTAACCTCTAAATTGGCGGCAAAGCAAAGATGATTGATCACACAAAAATCTAACGTAAATTAATGCAAATTTTTTGAACAAGCAACAAATTTCACCGCACGTAATTATTAGCAATGCGATTATGACTCAAGTGGTGTGGCTAACCTGTTTTGTGTCTTTTATGAAGTCTGCAAAGGAACGCGTCAACTGGCAATTGTTCTGCTTCCCGCTTTGGGATCCAATACGCGACGCAAAATCAAAGGACGCCAAGCTTGTAATTACCCCCTTGAAGAACCCTGTGGGCTGGAATCTTTCTCCGGACCTCGTACACGTCTGCCCTAGCTGCTGCAGAATGCTGAAGACCCCTTGGAACCCCTTTCCTGTTCAAATTTGCCTCGAAATGTGGACCTGGTTCCTGTAATTCACACTTTCAAGGGACGCCACCGTTTTTAAGCTCTGGGATATTCCTGGCCTTTGCTTTCTAGACGTAGGCACCAGAGAGGGTCTCCTCTACACAATGCATACAAATTTCAACTTGCCGATGCTTCAAAACTGGTCGAAAACAAGCCCCAAAGTTGGACTTAAGTGGGCATAACTACAGGATCACTTCCCTGTTAAATGGCACTTTATAACACGATGAATTTTTGTACAAAGGAACTCCACCGACTGAAGATTAATAAAATCAACATTTGGACTCAAAATAATTGCTTTTTATATTCAAATTTCAACCTTTTTGAGCCACTCATTACACAGCTTTCTTGTTTGGCTTCGCTTATCAACAATAACAAAAGAACATCTTGTATCCTAGCAACATATTACAATTGTTCTCAAGTAGGTTTTTGTACGTTTTCCTTAGAAACTGTTGTTTTTAAAAATGTCAAGTCGTAACACTTTTTAACTTTACTTCTCTGCTTTTGTCACTTAAGTTTTAAATAGCACTGCTTCACAAGTTTAAATTAGCACTGCACTATTGTTTTCTCCTATCGTAGGTGGCCTTACCAATGGTCTTTGCATTCTATGCTTCTTTACACCGCTTCTTACCTTCAGCTGTGTTGTCGATTGTTGACCTCATAAATTAACTATTATCGCTACATATAACTTTTGTAACGTCTCAAACATCTCTGCATCAAAGCAAATTCACAATATTATCTTGACTTTACAATATTAAATCTATCATCATCATCATCATCATCATCAAGCCTTGCAATCCATAGGATTATGGCTTCTTCTCCTTGGGTGGAGAAGATGTAAAATCCATTTTCTGAGGTGGAACACTCCTCTACTGTTTCTATTATAAACACTTGTGTGTCCTGGCTTTCTTGACTATTTCCTTCCATTTTTTCCTGTCTCTACATGCATTTTTCCAATTTTCTACTTTCATCACTTTTAAATCTTCTTCGATATTGTCCCACCATCTTATTCTTGGCCTCCCTCGTCCTCGCTGTTGAAGTGGTGTCCAGTATGTTATTCTTTTTATTATATCTGTTGGTGTCCTTCTCATGATGTGCCCTAACCATTTTAGACGTTGTGCTTTTATGCGTCTTATTATATTTTCTCCTTCTAATACTTCTTCTATCTCCTGATTTGTCTTTTCCCTTCTTTCTCCCTCTTCTGTCACCTTTGGCCCTAGTATTGTCCTTACTATCCTTCTTTCTAATTTTTTCAGCTGATCTTCCTGCAGTTTAGTTAGTGCAATCGTCTCTGTTGCATAGGTGATGGTTGGTCTTATCAATGTCTTGTAGATTGTTATTTTTGTTGGTTTAGTTAGGTTTTTGTTTTTTAGCAGTGGTTTGTTAATACTGTAGGATTTGATTCCTTTCTGGATCCTTTCTTTTACTCTTTCCCTTCCATTTCCTATTAGTACTCCTAGATAGCTGAATGATGTGACATTTTCGAAGGTGTGGTTATGTATTTTTAACGGTCTATCTGTGGTATTATTTCTTCCGTAGTTCATGTATTTTGTTTTTTGTTCATTTATCTGTAAGCCTAGCTTTATTGCTTCTTTGTTCAGTCTTTGTATTGCATCTATTAGATCCTCCTTTGTCTTGGCTACTATTGCTAAGTCATCTGCGTACGCTGTAGTTTGAAATTGATCTGTTATAATATTTTTATTTAGTTTTGCTTTGCGGATAATGCTTTCTGGTGTCAAGTTGAAGAGAGTCGGGGATAGGGCGTCTCCTTGTTTTACTCCTACATTTACGTTGAACTCTTCCGTTTTTGTACCTTGGAACTGTACTTTTGCTTTTGTATCTTTGAGACATATTTCTACTAGTTGTATTACTTTTACTGGTATTCCGAAAAGTTTCAATTCCTGTATCAGTAGCTTTCTGTTTACATTGTCAAAAGCATTTTTGAAGTCGATAAAGATTATGTGTAAGTTTTTGTCATATTCCCAAGCTTTTTGACAAATTTGCTCTAACACGTATATTGCGTTAACCGTGGATCTGCCTGGCCTAAATCCGTTCTGGTAGTCGCCCAATATTGTTTCTGTGTGTGTTTTCAGTTTTTTATTGAGTATGGTAGAGAACAGTTTATACCTTGTATTCAGGAGTGTTATAGCCCTATAGTTTGCACATTCTTCGTTGTCACCTTTTTTGTGTATGGGTTGTATTATCCCAATATTCCAGTCTGTTGGCAGTTCGTTTTGTTCCTATATTTGTTCAATTAATGTGTGTATTTTTTTGCGTAATTGCTGTCCACCATATTTTAGCAGTTCATTTCTTATGCGATCTTCTCCTGGTGCCTTATTATTTTTCATTGTTTTTTTGTTCTTCTGTTTCGCTATCGTCTATTGTTTGATCGTTTATTGTGTTGTTAATCTCTGTGTATAATGTCGTAGTGTAGTGTTCTGTCCATATTTTATTTAGTTGTTGTGGCTCGTTTTCTAGTAATCCCTTTTTATTCTTCATTCCTCTTATTTTTATTTTTGGTTTGTTTTTAGTCGCCTTTACTTGTTGTAGAATTGCCTTATTTTATGGTTCCTTCTATCCTCTTCTATGTCCCTTAGCTTTTCGTCTATCCACTCGTTTTTCTTTGTTCTCATTATTTTTGTTGCACTATTTCTTGCTCTTTTGTATGTTTCTCTGTCTTGTTCTTCATTTGTGCCAATCCACTTCAATCTTGCTGTATTTTTCTTTCTAGTAGCGTCCTCGCATTCTTCATCGTACCTTTCTTTTAATCGTTTCTGCTTTTGTTCTTGTTTTAAGGTCTGTGTTGCTATTTTAATTATTTTTTCCTTTATATTTTGCCATAATTCTTGAATTTCCGTTGTCACTTCTTTAAATTCTTCGGATGTTTTTCGAATTCTTGTCTGATATTGTCTTGTAGATTTTCCACATTCCAATATTCTGTTTTTGTATGTGTCGGGTTTGTCTATTTGTTGTTGCTGCATAGTAGCCTTTCATTATGACCAGGTAGTGATCGGAATCTCCAGTGGCCCCTCTAAGTTCTAGTATCTATTGTTTTTTTGTTTCTCCCCTCTGTCGCCGTTATATGGTCTATTTGGTTCTCACTGCCTGTCGGATGTCTCCATGTGACCTTGTGTTTTCTTGGGTTTCGAATTTTGTCGTTAGTATTGTCATGCCCATTGCTTCGGCTAGTTGGCATCACCTGTGCCCGTTATCATTACTCACTTCGTGTATCGTGCCTCTGCCATTGCCTACTACTTTTTTTAGATATTGTTCCTTACCTATCTGGGTTTATTATTATTTCATCTCTCTTTGGTATATCTTCACACGTTTTCCATATCAGATCGTAGAAATAATCTTTATCTTTCACTTCTGCTGTTTCTGTGGGTGCATATACATTAATTAATGTGGTGTTTGTCTTTCCCATTTTTACTCTTAGGGTTGCTATTCTTCCATCAATTGGCGTGAAGTTGATGATGTTGTTTCTCATTCTGCTGGTTATGAAGAAGCCTACTCCATTTCTTCCAGTTTTCTTTTCTCCACTGTAAAGAAAGCTGTAGCCTTCTTTCGTGATCTCTCCTGCTCCTTCCCATCTTACTTCTTGAATTGCCGCTATATGTATTTTGTAATTTTGGGTTTCCTTTGCGATTTCTTCCATTTTTCCCTGTCTGAGCATCGTTTTCACATTCCATTTTGCTAATCTTATCTCTTCATACTTTTTTCCTTTTATTTTCTTTTTGTGATTTTGTATTTTTTTTATGTGCCTTCTCATTGTCCATAGACTTTGCTTCCGTCGTCATCAGTGGGGTTGCCGAGGTTGTTGGTTGCTATATTTTTTGTATGTGATCCTTTGAGTTTCCCTGTTCCTGGGTTTTTTGTGTGATTGGTGCTAGTAGCTGTTGGATCAGTTTGTCTGTTTTTTTTTCGTTTGTATTCTTTGAGTCCCCTTTCTTGATTCCTTGTTCTTCGGTGCTCTTCATCTGGTTTCTGGTGAACGTGCTCGTTTTAAAACTTTCGTCTGTCTTTTCTGGGTAAGTTTTTTTGTGGCTTCTGTTTTCTATGTTTTCTGGAGACCTTTGGCTCGCTGTTCTGGTTTTTGTTGCTTTGTCTATGTTTACTTTCTCCTGCTGATCTTGCGCTCCTAGGTTTTCTTCGGTGTAGATTACCTCGTTTATCACGAGTTTTGTTCCCCTTAATTTTGCATTATATCCTTTTTCTCTTGCTTGTATTAACTGTTTCTTCAGCGTTTTGCTCTTCTCGAGTTCTTCTTTGTTATACACCTCGGATATTCCCAAATTTGTGTCTTTCAGTTTATAACTCTTGCTCAGGATCTCATATTTTTTTGTTTCTGTTGTTAACTGCATCAGTATTGGTCTAGTTTTGGCCTCTTCATAGTTTCCCATCCTTCTGGAGAAATTAATTTGGAATTCTGGTTCTATCGCCACCTGCATCCTGTTACACACGTTTCTTATTTTATGGATTCGTGTTTCGTGTTTTTCTTCCGCTTCGTCCGTTATTCCATAGTATATTATGCTTTTCCTGTCGCTTCCCCCTTGTAATGTCTTTATCTGTAGCTGTAGATTTTTAATTTTTTCTTTCGTTTCTTGACTCTCGTTTTCTAAGGTCGCTATTTTTTCATTCCTTGTATCGATTTTCTTTTCTATTTTGACTAGGTGCTTGTGATCGCTTTAAGCATTGTTTTCGTGTCCAACTCTTCCTCGTCGCTTTCCTCTGAGAGCAACTGGTTGTTTTCTTCATCACTCGCCATCTTTTCGATTATCGTCTAAATTGCCGTACATTTATTCGGAACCGCGAATTTATTCCGTCCCGCAATATTACTCGCTAAATCTATCAGTCAACATAAATTAAGCTAAACATAACCCTGCCGATGCTGTTTCATCTAATGGTAACCTCTGCTAATCAATTTATAGTTACTGCTAATCATATCTTGTGTATTTTTATTAGTGTATAACAATGACTTTACGTTGCAATAAACAAAATACCAATTCTGGGCCTATTTGAATTTCTCTTTTATTTTTATGTCTTAGTTAAGCAACCAGAATTGCTGTAGGCAATATACCATTACAATATGCATTTAGTCTTGCTTTCAAACCTAACCGTTTTCAATGAGTCAGCTGGCCCACGATTGTGTTCTCATAGTGTCAATTTACACTTTTGGAATTTTAGTGTAAATTTTGCTAACATATTCAATAGCAATTATACAACTTCATGAAAACTAAAATGTGAAAATCTTTTTCTATACTTGACCTGTGAAACTGTAAAATAACTATTAACCTCTAAATATGCCATACTGCAATAAATATTTACACTAAACATTAGGACTTTATTGTCAATAAAGAATATT
The DNA here is from genome assembly GCA_940337035.1 of Agriotes lineatus. Lineage (NCBI taxonomy): Eukaryota > Metazoa > Arthropoda > Insecta > Coleoptera > Elateridae > Agriotes > Agriotes lineatus. The sequence goes on along the minus strand of CALNHX010001185.1, from coordinate 13,449 downwards.
ACATAATTTACAATTAAAGAAAAGTTTAATTTTATATTAATTTTTAGAAATTGGAAATAGAGGGATATGCAGCACAAAATGTATGCTTTAGCAGGCCCTTACTTGGTACATAAACTATATGTGAGATATGATTTGACGTTAAAGCCAGGCGCAAACACATCGCGAATATCCCGATGTATGATTATATACAATTATATTTAATTCGGAATCCGAGCTCTCATTAACCTTATGCATATCATATAAGGGTGCCTTGATGTCAATTTGACGTATTTGTATTTTCCAGGGGATTGACAGATTGTTGTCCCCTCTTGCCTAAAGTGCTTTAGAGTGAGAGAGGACAACAGTTTATCCATACCCCGATCGTTATCTTTTCTCATTCTAAAGCGCTTTAGAGTGAGAGGACACAACGACCTGTCCATACCCTGGAAAGAACAAATACGTCAAATTGACACCCTAATGCATACTTGTAATATCACATTTAAGTATAACTTTACAATCACTGGGAATGTTATTAGAGTAAAGGGAAAAATACGACAGCAGATGCTTTTCCTTTAACTCGCATCAATTTACTAATAACTGGTGAGAACCTAGTGAGTGTTTGGAAGTGTGAGCATGATAAATCAGTAATCAGGCCTACGCTAGTCACAAATGTCCTTATTTGTTAATAGTCCTGATATCTGAGACGCACGTTTAAAAAATCATTGTTTAACTTTCTCCCTCCTGATTAGTTCTAATATTATTTCATAATTCATATCATTCCAAAGTTTTCTCTAACTAAAGTAGGTTTTGTTACTGCTTTGTATGATAAGGTTTTCTTGCAGTTTTTGTCCTCAGATGGAGAACTAAGTTACCTTTTTGTTCTGCTTTATATTCAAAAATTGAACATAAATAAGTATTTTCTCCTGTATGCATCTTCATATGGCACACTAAAGCACTTTTCGTGTTGTTTTATATTTGCAAATAAAACATTGATAATTAAGGATTTTTCACTATATGCACGCTCATATGTTTAATTAAAGAAGCTTTTAGATCTGCTCTATACTCGCAAATAGAACATGCGTAAGGTCTTTTACCAGTATGCGTTTTCATATGTTGAACTACATTACTTTTCTGAGTTGCTTTATACCCACAAAATGAACATGAATAAGGTTTTTCACCCGTATGCGTTTTCATATGTTGAACTACAGTACCTTTCTGAGCTGCTTTATACTCACAAAATGAACACGAATAAGGTTTTTCTCCTGTATGCATTTTCATATGTTTAAGTAAATTACTTTTCTGCGCTGCTTTATACTTACAAAAAGAACATGAAAAAGGTTTTTCTCCTGTATGCGTTTTCATATGTTGAACTAAATTACTTTTACCTCCTGCTTTATACCTACACATGGAGCATGCATAAAGTTTTTCTCTTGTATGCGTGTTGATATGTTCAACTAAAGTATGTTTTCGTGCTGCTTTATATTCGCAAAAAGAACATTCATAAGGTTTTTGTCCTGTATGCATTTTCATATGTTTATCTAAATCACTTTTCCTAGCAGATTTATACTCGCAAACAGAACATGAATAAGGTTTTTCCCCTGTATGTATCTTCATATGGCTCATTACAGAACATTTGTGTGCCGCTTTAAACTTGCAAATAGAACATGCGTAAGGTTTTTCTCCCGTATGAGTTTTCATATGCTGAACTAAATTACTTTTCTGAGCTGCTTTATACTCACAAAAAGAACATGAATAAGGTTTTTCTCCTGTATGTGTCTGCATATGGCGCATTATATAACCTTTGTGTGCCGCTTTAAACTCGCAAATAGAACAAGAATAAGGTTTTTCCCCTGTATGTATCCTCATATGGCGCACTAAATAACCGTTTCGTATTGCTTTATAATCGCAAACTGGACATGAATAGGGTTTTTCTCCAGTATGCGTCTTCATATGTCTCACTAAGCTACTTTTAAGAGACGTTTTATACTTGCAAATAAAACATTGAAAAGGTGTTTCTCCTGTATGGGTTTTCATAGGTGTGATTAATTTACTTTTATATCCTGCCTCATATTCAAAAATGGACGAGGTATAAGATTTTTCTCCTGTATTTGTCTCCATAAGGTTCAACAAATCACCTAGAAAAGATATAAGATTTTGCATTTATATGGGTGTCCAAATGATTAACTTACTCACATTTTCCTGCAGTTTTATCTTCACAAATCGAAGATATGTAAAATTGTTCCGTATGAATTGTTATATGTTCCAAAAAATTGCTCTCGTCTTTTCCTTCATATTCACAAACCCCACAAAGTAGTTGTTTTTCTGAGGAACTTCCACTTGCTGCACAAGAATCTAGCAATTCATCATTTATCTCAATTTCCTCCTGTTTAATATCCAATTCGTGATAAGTCATGTTGTCGATGGTATCTTGAACAATCTGTTGCTGAATATCTGGGTTGGCGACTACTTTACTTTCATTTTTTGTCAGTGGTTCATGTAACACGCTAGCTATTGCATTAGGCAAATTATACTCAACTGAGTTATGTTCCACGTCCATTATTATGAAGAATGCGGGTGTAATAAATGCAATATCTGAAAATAAAACGTACATCAAAGTTCGGAGCGTGAACTTGGTTATGCTTATTATGCGTATTAACAAGTTTCTTACTCTAAGTCTTACGTACATGGACTGACATGAAATTTCAGGAAATAATTCGTTAAATGCGGTAACAACTTAGCATTAAATTACTTCACAACTATCGGCGGCCATTACAGTGACGAGGAGAATAGCAGCAAATCATTCCGCCTCTAGAGCCAGTAATATTGGAAGGAGAGACAAATTAACCCTCATGTTACGGTCTACACACATTTTTTACATTACACAGGTATGTTTGTACTAAGTAAACAGAAATCTTAAATCTGCAAATAACCTAAATTCGTACCTTTGTACAAAAATATTGTTATACATTTTTTTTAGACCGACTTGCATTACTGCCTCTAGGAACGGTAGTTCAAAGTGCGCGACGTACTCAATCTTATTGGCTCTTTTGACGGAATGCTTTGCTACTACCGGGTGACTATAAATGATTGTGATTTTTGTTCTTAGGTTGGCACTGTTTATGTTGGTGGCACTGTAAGTCTATGTCAAATTCGAGGTTAGCAGGTTAGGTTTTGCGTCAGTTTTGACACAAAATGATGCAAAACCTAACCTGCTAACATTGAATTTGACATAGACTTACAGTGCCACCAACATAAACAATGCCAACCTAAGAAAAAAAATCACAATCATTTATAGTCACCCGGTATTAGCGTCTCATTTTCAGCATATATTTATTATATGATTTTGTCAGTGTGGGAAGTGGGATAGATCAAGTAGAATTCAAAAGAACTACTATGGTATACAGTTTGTCCCGCAACAAATCGCCATAACTCACTAAAAAAGTGCGTTTAAAGGTCCTCGCAAGTACCTAATTCCTTCTCGGCTGACGCCTCGGCCGTAAACAACTTGATCGTTCTTTAAAATGCCACTTTTCGTTCTAGATAAATAAACTACTATTACAGTGATCTTATAATTAGCCACAAATTTGATTTTTATTTTTTCAGCAATTGTCAAAAATTTTCAAAAATTGCAAATTCTACAAAAACGGTACAAAATACGTTAGCTCAAGAGACACATTTTCTCTAAAATTTTAAGTTGAATTCAAAAATGTAATAATATACCGGGTGTTCTATTTAAAATAAAAGTTAATAGAAAAATTAAAAAAAAACAAAATAAAACCACTTTAGAAGTATTCAACTGGAAAATCACCTACTCACATCAATGCACATTAAAAATGTAATAAAAATGTAAAGTTTGAAATAAATCGTTAGAGCCGTTTTTGAAAAAATCGAAAAAAACTGAAAAATCACAAGAGTAAACACTATACTTGCGGTTATGCGATTTTATTCAAAAGTTTGCTGTCGCATCTACGTAGTACACAAAACTTATATATGTGTTTAAACTTGATTTAAACACACATAAATTTTATTTTTTAAAATTTACGAAATCTAGTCTCACGTTTTTAAATGCAATTCTGATTTAATAGCAAGACGTTTTTAATGCTGCAATCACCAGTCTTTGCTTCATAATTACTAAATGTAATATTAGATTAAACATATATAAATTTCAGTCCAAATTTACGGAACATTATTCATAATTTAAAAGCCAGTGTTATTTCGCAATTAGACGAGTTAAAGACCAGGAAAACTGCAGATCTGCACCTCATGCACAAAACCGACCTACAGCGGCAGGTTCAACGGGCGACCTTCGCTCCAGCAGGAAATAAAACCGCTGAATTGCTACGTTGTTATTGTGTATTGTAAACGCTTTGGCCCAGTAAAGTGTACATTTGAACTTTGATATTGTTACTTCGTTAAGCATTCTTGTTTTGTATAAATACACGTTTATTTTTATAATAAAACTAATCTCCATTTAATGTTTGATTCATTCACTACGTCGCCATCCTGATACTAAGCCATAATACATCGAGACGTGAGGCTGCGTCTCCCAGGGTGGTTTACTGTCGTCCCTTTCAAGTACCATTGACTACATTGGTTTAAAACGTAAACACAGTCTTGTTTACGTGCTTGAGGGATAGAACCAGCGCAAAGCAACGGAATCCTGATCAATAGCCTCCAGGCAATTCTGTTCATATGAAGTTTCAACGCCATACCTCTTTTATTTTTTGAGATATTCTGTTCACAGACAGACACACAGATAGACAGACCAATGAGCAAAAACAACATTTTTGGGTTGAGGGGACTCGTGAAGATCTGTTGAAAACTCAATTTCGAATTATTGAGGTGAATCCAATAGGTACTTCCTTTATCGTAGGAAGTAAAAAGCAATGTATAAATTCATTGATAAGGGCACTGGCCTATGTCAGCAATTGTAAATTAATTTTGTTAAGAATTTGATGTTTAGTTAATGAAAATAAATCTATACTAGAAAAGTGAGTGTTACAAGAATTCATTAATTGAGGAATAGTGGAATTTTGCATATAAAGTTTTGAGAGAATCGACTTTAAAAAGCAAGTGCATGCGGGTGTAGCAATTTATAAAGAAAAAGTGTATCAGTCAAAACTCGGCGATTTCCAAAAGTAATACCATTCAAACCAGCGTTTAAAGTGTCTTCTGAAATATTTAATTTAAATTTAGAATTTACATACCTTATAAATCGCTGTTGAATTAATTCAATACGGTTTTTATAGACACCGTATTGTGGATTCCAGATGGCACTACAATAATTCAAATTACTATTTACGTACGCGAAATACAAAATCTTGACAGATGCTACAGTTTTTAAAATGGAAAGTTCTCAAAAGAAATTCTAACATTTTATAGGCTTTCTCACAGATGTTGTTAATATGATCCTCATAGATTAACTTGCTATCAAAAGTGACCCCCCAAGTATTGTATTTTGTCGACTGTGTAACATCAAAATAGCTGGTGATATATTGTATGACTTTGATACGTGAATTGTTCTAACGGCGCGTGTCCTGAAATTTGTAAAATTTCGAGGCCACACATATCTGCGGTACTTAAATGTTTCTGTGAGGGCTGATCTCAGTAACGTTTTACGCACCCTAATCTATCTTTTTAAATATTAGAAACCGTCCAACTCGTAAAGATAATTTTGTTGTTTTTCAAATTTCACTAATTAGTGGCGAAACAGGTTTCTAGTTTTGGGTCAAAAATTGAAGCCACGTTGTAAGTCAATCGGATCGCATCTACCGATCCAGGGGGAATTCTAATGGCCGTCATTCAAAAATAAAACCAAGGTGCTGGATGTTCCGAGGAGCACCTACATAACAACCTATCGGGAGGATCAGATTCGCCTAATCGTAGAGCAATTCGAATACAAGGACACATAAGTCTTAACTTTCACATTAACCGTTAACGTCCTATTTCGTACTAATAAAACCATGTTTAGTAAATCGCTATGAGTATAAAACCAAAGTTTTCTCAACAACAACCATATTAAATTCAACTTACCCCTCAACCTGACTTTTATTTGACTTATTAGCTACTTTCGCAAAGGTAGCTTCCGTGGCATATAAAAAAAACAATTTTGGTGATACACTAAAATGGCGCCCATATGCGTGCGGGCCATTTTGTAGCATATATTTGAATAAAAATTATAGATTTGTATATTACATTTTGCATTTATTGTTAACTTATTTGACTGGTTTTTCGAAATTTAAATTTTTGACCACAAAACGAGTATCATAGAAAATAATCGTTTCGCCTAACTGGCAAAGGCAAAGGTTGTTCGTTAAATTTTCGTAATTAGTCTAATTGTGATTTAACTATAAATACGTGTTTAGTAGTTTTTGCACCTAGAATATCTATTATTGTTGTACCTGCTGCGCAAATTGTACTTACTACATCTGGTACTTATCTGTCAAGACAGACAGGCTGGTTGATTGCTCTTTGAATTTAAAATTATGTGCTCAAAGTTTGAAAGCGTTACTTATAGTTCTCCTATTAAAATAGTGAAATAAATATTTTGATAGTTAGCTATGAAATTTTAGAAGGGATGTGTATTATTAAATTCGATCACTAAAATATTATAACCTGACAAGACACTAATGACAAATAGAACCTATCGTTACATATTTGGTCTGTTATTTTGCTTTTGTAATTATAAACTTCCTTTTATTATTAAAAATTGAATAGATATAAAACATACGAGCAAATACTACATTGTCACTTGACAGTATATAATATGTATGTAACAGATAGTTGAATAAAGTTAATGCATAGTAAAATAGTAACAAACACTTAATAAAAACGAAATTATATTAAAAAAAGGCTAGTCCTCACTGTATTCGGCAAAGTCTGAGGTATCGCTTTCGTCATTAACATTTTTTATTAATAGGGAAACTTATACGTTGCACGAATAAGAATTTTCAATACCAATAACATGTTGCACACAATTATTCCAAAAGCAAGTATCAATTTGATCTTTATATCTTCCGAAAGATGAATTCCTTTTGCCGACAAATTTAAATCTTCTTTCATGTGTAACAGAATTTGTTACTAAACTCTATTCACTATAGTCCTGGATTGTCAATGTCAAAATCCAATTAAAAACAATCCTTTATATCATGGTTAATACTTTTAAGTCAAGCTATGGGTAACTAGAAACAATTAATTAAGTTACTAATGTCAATGCTATAAATTATAGGTTATATTTCGAATTGACTAACAGCAAAAATAAATTAAAGTTGCCAGGTACCTAACAAAAACGCAAATTTTCAAAATAGTAGTAACAAAAAAACCAATAGAAATTCATCAGTGCTACCATAAAACGTCATTTTTGACAATCCGGGACTATAGTGAATAGAGTATAATAATTATAATTTAGCAAATGTCACTCTCATTACTCTCTCGTTAGGTTATAATATTTTGGTATGATTTAATAATACACACGCCTCCTAAAATTTCATAGCTAACTATCAAAATACTTATTTCACTATTTTCGTAGAAGAACTATAACTTAATTTTATTTTATTTATTCAATGATATATGTGATTACTGATTTATCGCTGAATAATTATTTTGAAGTTTGCGATTACATGTTCTTTAACATTATTGAATCATTTTTTTTAAATAATTTATTGCCAGTCCAGCACGTAGTGCTATTACATGACAGAGCTCAATTAAGTTTTTAAAAGAGTTTTTCACTATGCACTATCTACATCGATTCATTGTGGTATGTTACATGTTTACCTGTGATATATTACAATACATGGATTATTCAGGTTTCAGATATTATAAATTCCGCACGTAATAATGTTATTCACTGTCACTGTCACTGTTGAATAAGTCTATGGGTAACTTGCGTTTTAGTCTGGTGTGTAATGTTCTTTGGCCGAGATTATAATGGACCGCACCCTCGCACTGATTAAGTTTTTCATAAAAGGATTTGGCTGTTTTCGTTATATAATGTTGTATGGTAGGAGTACCGGTTTCACGATGTAGTTGAGAGTTTCTAATGTACCAGTCGGCATTTGTGACGATGCGTAACACTTTGTTTTGGAGAACTTGCAGCTTATTTATGTTGGTTTTTAAGGTGGCACTCCAAACATTACACCCATAGGTAATGATAGGTCTTATAATTAATTTATAAATTAGGGTGCCACATTCTATTTTAAGGCTGGATTTCCTATTTATAATCGGGTATAGCATTCCAAGCCTAACATATGCTTCAGTTAACTTTTTATTTATATGGAGGCTCCACGTTAACCTTCTATCTAGGTGCATTCCCAGATATTTTACAGCTTTATCTTTTGAGTTCCACTGTATCGGGATGTTATTTATTACTATATTAGGTGGATCTGATGGTCGCCGTAAGGTAAAATTTTTGATTCGCATTCAGCTGCATTTATTTTTATGCACCATGTGTTGAACCACTGTTGGAGTTGATCAGTACTTTCCTGGAGGTTATTCGCAGCATTGAGAATATCTTGATCCTGGGTGATTATGGCAGTATCATCTGCATACATTGCTAGGTCCGCTCCTGGGGGTGTGGGTATGTCGTACATAAATATATTAAATAAGATAGGACCTAATATCGACCCTTGAGGAACACCTGCTCGTATTTGACGAATTGTAGAGGTATACGAGTTAACTCTGACTTGAAAGGTTCTTTCTGTTAAAAAGGAAGCAATTATTTGTAATAAGTAGGAAGGTGTCTCTATTTTCATCATTTTGTGTATAAGTCCTTTGACCCAAACTCTATCAAATGCTTGCCCTACGTCTATGAAGGCAATGAGTGTGTGCTTCCTATTTTCAAAACCTTCTTCTATCCTTTCTGTAAGTCTGAGAAGTTGATGTGAAGTGGAGTGTGAGGTTTTGAAGCCAAATTGGTGTTGCGGAAGTATATTATTATCATCCAGGATTTTTTTTAAGCGAGAGTGTACGGCTCGTTCCAGTAGTTTGGATACGGTGGACAGAAGACTAATTGGTCGGTAGTTTATCGGATTGTCATGTTGTTTACCTGGCTTCGGAATCATTATTATGATTGCTTGTTTCCAAGCGACAGGAAAGTATCCAACTCTTAAACTAGCATTTAAAATTGCAGTTAGATAGCATATTGCTTTATTTGGTAGATTTTTAAGGAGCTGATTTGGAATCATGTCTATACCTGGGGCTTTCTTATTTTTCAGCTTCTTGATATATTGCTTCAATTCAGACGGTGAGATAAGTTCTGTGAGTGTAATACCTGCTGGATCTGTATTTTTCAGGTTCTCATCTATTTGTCGATAATAATGATCAATATTGCCTTGGTCTACTGATATGATGAATGATGTGCTCTAGTTGTTCTGCAAAAATCTCGCTCTTTTCCCTGTCATGTGTGTGGATTTGACCATTTATTCGAAGTGGTGGAATCAGCATCGGTTGTCTAGGTATTTTTCTGGTGGCTCGCCACATATTGGGGTCCCCTGTGTCAAGGGATTCTATATAGTTATTGTACATTGTGATTCTATGTTGCTCTAGTTCTTGTTTTACGGTTCTGATTAGTCTATTCAACTGGATTTAATTACAGGGTTACGGGAGTTTTGCCATTGTCTACGAGTCTTATGTTTTTCCTTAACTAGGTTATGTATGTACGTTGGGACGTTTTGGCTGTTTGGATGATTATGTAGTCGCATTTTCTTTGTTGTATTTTGGATGGCCTAAGCGGCTGTCACGTTGAATAGCACTATTGCCTTATCAATATATTCAGGTGAAACAAGACTAGTGGGACATGTTAATTCATTTTCCATTTTCGTTCTGAATTTCTCCCAATCAACTGGGCCGTTTATTAGTCTTGGTAACTTAGGGTAATAATAATACGGAGAGCTGTGTAGGGTGAATACAACAGGTAGGTGGTCTGAGTCTAACTCTTCGAGTACTGTCTGATTAATTGGAAATTTTACGTTTTTGTGCAGTATAATGTCTAATATATCTGGCAGTTGATTTGTTCTGTACGGGTAATAAGTATATTCTGATGCTGCTGATACCTGCAATCCCAGTTGTGAAGATATGTTCGCGAGCTTCACACCATTCGGGTTGGTTTTTCTGCAGCCCCAATTTTGATGTTTGCAATTCAGGTCGCCTATTAATAACGTGGGGAGTTGGTTGCAAAATATTTGTTGTAGATCCTCTTGGAGAAGCTGATTGTTTGGTGGTTTATAGCTAGATACTATTTTTAGTGTACTATTGTCTTCCATAGTCAGATTTACCGCTACTGCCTCTAGTTGATGGATATTTATTAATTCAATTGGAGCGACGCTTAGGTTTCGTTTTACAATTATTGCTGAACCTCCCCACCCTATAGTATTTGATCTGTCTTTCCTGAAGATGTGACAGCCGGGTAGGGCAAATTTCTCATTTTGGATGAGATGCGTTTCAGGTTACGCATGCTATGTCAATTCCATGACGTGCCATAAAATGTAAGAAGGTTGCTCGTTGTTGTTTCAGTCCATTCGCATTCTAGTTCAAAAATGTTAACTTATTTAGATGATGTTGTTTATTTGGAGCCATTTTGGAAGAGCAAAGGGATTAGGGGCATGATAAAGTTTTTGATTTGTTCAAGGTGTGGAGTGATCATTTCTAGGATTGATTGTAGAATATTTGAGGTAAGAGAATTGTCAGCTGGAGGAGTAGGGGTGCTCTTATTGAGAACACTTGAATTGGAGGTGGGAGTATTTTTTTGGAGCAGTGAAGCATAGGTAGCATTAGACGTAACTTTACCAGTAATTAACGCGTTAGGGTTAGAGGGTCTAATTATGGGAAACGCTGGATTATTATTGTGCTGTTTTATATAGGGGCAGCCTCTATAGTTTGCGGTGTGTTCTCCTCCGCAGTTGACGCATTTTGGTTTGTCAGAGCCCTTTTTTCGTTGGCATTGGGAGTAGTGATGGTGTTCCGTGCATTTCACACATCGCGGAGGTAAGTGGCAATAGTTTTTTGTATGCCCTATTAACTGGCAGTTGGTACATTGGGGGGTGTCAGTATTTTTACGTCGCCGGTCAACTGTTACAACGCAATGGAGTAATCTCTTTAGATTAAAAATTTCTATAGCCTTGTCTTGTTGACTTAATTCAACTGCTACAATTGGCATTGGCACTTTGTTATGGTTCAGGAGTCGGGTGATTTTATGCACTGGATATTTTAATTTAAGTAATTCTGCGTAATTTCACTTTCTGTTATGGAGATTGGAAGACTACGTATTATTACGGAGATATTACTGTTTTCCGGATCCCTGTAGGTGTAATAATTGACATTATGTTCATCATAGAATTTCGTTAGTTTGCGATAATCGTCAGTGGTATTTACGTTAATGCGTAATTCTTTCCCTTTATAGGTAGTCGTAAAATCATCTGAGATAACAGATTTAATATCTTGAATGATGTTTTGATAGTTAGTTCCGGCAGGTAAGAATATTGGTGGCACCTTAGGTTTTTGAACTATTTCATTTGTCGCCTGTGGTTGGGATGTACCTGGTTCATTTGTTTGTAAAAGATAGTATTTATTTTGGGTTAACAGCGAGTCTTTGCTAAATAGATAACGCTTGTTGTAATCTGTTTCTTCGGGTGAGGTCAATGGTCGTTTATTTGAGTTTGTTTCGGCGATTGGGATACTTTCGCATTCCATATCCTTTGGGTTAGTGTTAGCTTTGTCACCTTTGTATATGATATTGGGTGGTTTTAAGATCAATTTCCCGGTTTCACTCATATTTATACTGTCATTTGTTCTTTTGTGTGTGATACACGTATATCTTCGCTATCTGGGAGTTGAGTGGGTTATCAGCTGAACTCGCTGCAATCCGCTGATTGCAACGATTGACGTTCACTTATGCAGTTTTCAATGCAATGGTTTGTGTTAGTAATAGCTCTCAAGTACTCACTCAGTAGTCCAAACACTGGATTATTTCGTAAAAATTAAATCACGTCCGCATTCGAGCTCGTCTCACACGGAACTATTATTGAATCAAAAGTAGTTAGTCAAGGATGTCTCGTTTACATCCAAATTTCTTATTGGTCGATGAGCTACGTGTATAGATATAACTAGTAGACGCAACATTTTAAGCCGAGCTTTAAATTCAGAAAGATTTCGCAATATCTTATACCATAAAATCGATGGTTTTTTCTTTCTTTCTTTCTTTGTATGTTTGTTCGCTATCTCCTCCAAAGATACTGGACCGACTAAATTGAATGATGGCTTAAATTTGACTACTTTTTAGACTTCTAGCGTAGGCCGGATTTTATTTTCAAAAAAGGTAAGAAAAAGAAAAGTTTTAATTAAATCGTGTAATTAGCGAGCCCTTAATGATCATATACAATTATAACAGGGCTTTATTCAACGAAGCACCTTGGTCCAGTGGTAGAATGCTCGCCTGCCATGCGGGTGCGCGGGCGGCCCGGGGTTGGTTCCCGGACGATGCATCCTTTTTACTTCCTTTTACTACTATAAAGGAAGTATTGGATTCACCCCAAAAATTCGAAATTGAGTTTTCAACAGATCTTCACGTTTTAGAGTCCCCTGATCCCAAAAAACATATTTTTTTTCATTGGTCTGTGTGCCTGTGAACAGAATATCTCAAAAACGATAGAGGTAAGGCATTGAAACTGCATATATAAGTTTTGTGTACTATGTAGATGAGACAGCAAGCTTTTGAAGAAAATCGCATAACTGGAAGTAGGTGTTTACTCTTGTAATTTTTCAGTTTTTTTCGATTTTCTCAAAAACGGCTCTAACGATTTTTTTAAACTTTACATTTTTCTTAATTTTTAATGTGTATTGATGTGAGATAGGTGATTTTCCAGTTGAATACTTCTAAAGTGGGTTTCTTTTGTTTTTTTCTTCTATTTTTTTTATTAACTCCTATTTTAAATAAAACACCCGGTATATTATTACATTTTTGAATTCACCTTAAAATTCTAGAGAAAATTTGTCTCTTCAACTAACACTCGATTTTGTACCGTTTTTGTAGAATTTGTAATTTTTGAAAATTTTTAGCAAATGGTTAAAAATTAAAAATGAAATTTTTGACTAATTATAAGATCACTGTAAAAGGAAGTTGTGTGAGTGTATCACACCAGATTTTTTAAATTTATATTAATGAACCTCTCTTAAATTAGCTAACCGAAGCGTAGCTCGGGTGATTCACTACTTAAAGATCCGTTGTAGATTGTAGATACGGAAAGAGCGGCTGTTATGGCGACTTTAAAATCAATTAAAAGTTTGGTAGAAGAATTGATGATCCCGAATCGGATCAATGTTTATGCGTATTGCAATTAGGTTACTGCATCTAACTTAACGTGTTAAGCGTATGCACGTAAAAGATAAGGACGTAGATATGCTTTCTTTTAAGAAGGAATTATTCGCCAGTTGTTTAGAAGTAGAAGCGGAATTATATGAAAAACTTAAAGGGACCGT